>JASDQU010739744.1:38532-73552 GCA_032191745.1 Picea mariana | reverse complement strand
AAGGGTACAAGTATAATGTCAGGCATCGGGAAATGAGGGAAAGGTTTTCAATGTTTGCCTTTTACCATATAAATAACAAGAGAAAGTTCTTTGAAACAAATTAATATTATAACAGTTCAGAGGCTGTTGCTCGCATTTGAGTTAAATTTGAAAAATTGAATGAAATGAAAGAAAAACACAAAGCTGCTAATCAAAGCAAGGCATCAATTACTAAAGAATCTTACTCTGTAAAAGAAGAAGAAAGTGAGCGATATAACTTTCAATGAAGTGTAAAATATAACATCTAATCAACATTCAGGTCTTGTATTAACTAATAGTGAATACAAAGGAAAATCGGTTTGTTATTAGATTACCGAGCATAACATAACCACAATAGAGGTTGTACTAATTTGCGATTTTCATTCATCAAAGAAAATATATGAAAGTATGTGGGAATATGGAAAGACAAAGAACACATAACTCAGAATAGACGAGATGTAGAATCTCTGGCCTGCATTTGTATTAATTCTCATTAAAGAGAGTCTTCTCGTTTACAATCAACAAAAAGCAGCCCTGGTTTCTTTCTCAAAATGTATATTTATACTAGATTAAAAAGTTTCGAATTCTATCATTCTAAAAGTTTTGGTTACAAATGAAAACATAAAACGTTTCACTTCGTTGTCCCTTGTCTTCCTTCATGCTGGTGGGGTGTTTTCTTTTCTTTGTCCTCTAGCTCCAAAATAGGATGGAATAAGCAACCGTATTACTGGCCTCCAGAAGTCTCCCCTTTCCCCTGTTCAATACAATTGACACACTTTTCTACCAACTGGGCTAACAACTTGGGAAGTTCAGTTTGGTCATTTGCTTCAAAAGTGTAGCACTTCCTTTCCAACTGTGGCAACCTTTCTCCTATTTGCTTGTCTTCTAAAATGATAGACGATAACTGTAGGTTTGGTTTTATCAACCATTTATCTATTTGGGCAATATCGACTTGTTTTATCTGAAATAGTTCAACTCGGTCTCTTTCCACATTTTCCTTGATATCTAGCAGATGTTTAACTATGTTAATTTTGCCCAACGTTCCAGAGCTATTATCCTTATCGAGATCTAGCGATTTTTTTATTTATTAGGCCAAAGGTTTCTTCATAAGAGTCTCTCACCTCTTTAGCCATTTTTCTGTTCTCTGAAAGATTATGCTCCCATGCTTTTAACAAGATGTTACCTCTGGTTTGTTCTCGAATGGATAATCTGGAAGTGATGACCATTTCCTCTTTCACCGTTGCTATAATAGCCTCCTGGAAAGTACTTCGAGCCACCTTAGCTTCTTTCTGTCTTGAGGTAATTTTGTCTAAGGCTTGATCTATCAACTGAAAATGTTCCCAGATGATTTCTACTTTAGTAAGTAGACTCAGTTGAGCTGCTTCTATCTTCTTTCGTATTTCAGTGCCTTGAGTTCGAAATACCGCTATATCTATGACCTGGATTTCAGTAGAATTTAATTTAGACTGTAGTTGTTTTATTAACTCCTCTTGTTGACTTACTCGTGCTTGACTTGTCTGAGTTGACTGTTGCATTTGCTCAAGATTAGATTTGAGCTGTTCGATTTCCTGTTGGTTGGTTGCTCTAGTTTGTTCAAAATATTTGTATGCCTCATTCTTGGCATTCGTCTCAACAACTGCTATCTGAGTATGTAATTTTCTAATCAACAGGTCCCTTTGTTTCAGCCATTCCTTCAAGGTTCCAACTGAATATTGGTTGGCTGTTGCATAAGCCTCCAATGTCTCTGCTATCTCATCGATGAATTATTCTTCTTCTAAATCTTCTCCATCCGTTAATATTCTATACTTTTTAGCTGATGCACCTGCTTTTTGATATGTTTCTCTCTTCACCACAACCTTCCTTTTCTTGCTAAAAAAGAAATCGCTAGGAGGCAATTCTTCTATAGAGATAGGTGTTAAATCCTCTTTAGATATTATCCCTGCATTGGGGTTCCCCTTCGTAGATTGTAAGGGTGTGACAGATGGAATGGGACTGCCGATTTCTTTGGATGCTTGTTTTATGATAGCATCTGGGTCCGGTTCATTTGATGGAGATAAGGGTGTGTCTCCTACCCCTTTTGAGGGGGTATCTATTTGATCCTTGACCTGTTTAATAGGTGTATCTGTCTCTGGGAGTTTTTTCTCTTGGCTTGGGATCTTGGTTTTCTGTTTCGAGGTCTCAGTGTCCTCTGTGTTCTTCTGATTTTTTTATTTCCCACGATTTGTATTCGTTGAACCTTGGGCTCCTATTTGCCGTGCACCTAGAGGTTTTGAGGTTTTGCCCTGCAAAAATTTGGGGAGGCGACTTCTCTGGTGTTCCTGGAATTTTTAGAAATTGGTCATATCTCCGGGCATCAGAGATCGAAGCTAACTTAAGACTTCTGAGTAGGATCTCACTCCTCAGAACATTTCGTCATGAGGGGAATCTTTGTGCTCATATATTTTTAGACCACAACTTGCCATATGGTTACTTACGACCTTATGAGGATCGTGTTTCTTAAATTCAATGTCTACTAGTTTCATTTCCTCCAAGGCCGTGACCTTCGCTTTGGCATGACCAAAATCTAATAAAGAAGATGTACCAATGTGTATGGGAAAGGATGGCCATACCTTTTTCTGAACTCCTTTGCGTTCTTTTCTTATCTCGCTGAGCACAGTTTGCCTAGCGATTTCTCAACATACTAGCTTGTCTAGTAAGAATAGCGGTAGGGTAGATGGGGGAACAGAGCAGCCAAAAACCCTAATATACGAGAACTATTCTTCTAGGTACTAGTCTACCACGCTTTTCAAGTTTGCCACGACTTTATCTGAAATTCTGGGAGGTGGATGTCCGAAGATAACGACATGCATTGGTACCATTACACAGTTGAAAATCTCATAGATGAAGTCTTTGGATTGATCTTCCCAGAGTTTGGAGTGGTATACATGAATAGGCTCTGCGTTATTTGGAGTCCAGCTCCAACTCATTAATGGAAAAGGTGTCATGAAGCATACAACATCCACAATGTAAGCAGACATGAAAAATGAAGTTGCTTTCCCACTTGCCCTTTGTGCTTGATATTCAATAACTTGGATGGCCAGACTGTCTGACAACAATTTAGCCCAGTCAAAACAGTACCCCTCTGCTACTGTGTGGATAAGCAGTACCCATGGGAGAAAAAAATGTGCAGTATTCTCTCTTCCATAAAGCCTGCATACCATCATCGCTATATACATAATTGTGGCTGTAATGAAGAGATTGCGTATATACCATGAGTGTCTGCTCTAAACTTTTCAGGGCATGAGCACTAATCTTTGATCAGGCCGGATAAGATTTTTCCAAATTGCTCGCATTCTTTCTTTTTGAAACCCTTCAAGAATTCAACATTGTAAGTAAAATTAGGTGTGGGAGACAATTTGTACATCGCCTGTAGATGCTCCGGCCTAAATGTCCCAACAACCACCTTCAGCACCTTAAATATTGTCCTAGTCGGGACATCTACGTGGTCCAGTGCCCATTTAACCATATCAAAATAGGGAAAAATCTATGGCCTTGTTGCTACCTTTTGCATCTCTGATTGAGCGACCACTTTGTATTTGATATACAAATCATCTTTCTCGTTGTCGCTTGAGTCATCTGGGCAGTTTATCAGCTCGTATTGGAAGATGGTTAAAACCTGTGTCCATGTCTTGACTGTGTCGATGTTTCTAGGTGAGGTATCAGAAATAATATCCGAACTCTAACCTGAACTTTCACCAGCTGTTTTGGGCGTTTTCCGTGGAGCCATGATAGAAAATCTCGAGATTATATTTCCTGTTACAGAGGCTGAAAATATAAACAATGGTTATCTTTCTAAACTGGCTCTGTGAAACTAGAATGAAATTCAAATAATGACGAAAATTATTTCGTTTAGAATACTCGAGTCTGTGTGGCTCCTTGCTGACACAATGTTTAATTCAAAAGTTTTGGAAATAAAGGAATATCTTACTTTCAATCATTTCCCTAATTTGCTTATAAATGCCATAAATGTTTGATATTTCGTGACTTGGGATGATCGTAGAACCATTAAATTATTTACTCGTAAGCTCCACAGGTTCAAAGTTGTTTAAGATATTAATTAATCCAGTTTAATCCTTTAATTAATTGCAATTAGTTCTTAATCCTTTTTCGACGTTCGTAGTCTCGGATGATTTTATTCTTAGTGTTGGGGCATGAACCCCAAAATTTGTGATATTGCGATTTGGTTATTTAACTTTGATCAGACTTAAGTTCTTAATTGATCTTGATTAGTTTATAAATTTCGCGACCTCAGGTATCGGGATTACAAAGGTGTCATTCTAAGGTAAAATCGCCGAGTCGCGAAGTCGCGATAATTAACTAACGTTAATTATGATTAGTCTTGTAATTAACCAGGTTTATCTTAAGTCGCTTTCACAACTTTGCACATCAGACACTTGAAGGTCGCTCGAGGCGTGAATCCTGGATCGCGAAATGTGATGCATTAAAATAGTGATAATCGCTGCTTAATGTTTCGATGATCATGATTAAACTTTACCCGACTTCTCTATTTCGCATGTTGGGACATTGAGAGTTTTGATATGTATAACAGTTAGATCTGCGAAATCCCGAAATCCGAGATTTGAGGTTTATGGTTATCATTTTTTGTTATTTGAAAGAGTGGGTGACTTCAACCTTTTGGTAATTGGAGCATTTGCAAAAAAATATATGTGTTCCAACATAGGCTCCATCTAGGGTTCTCGTCTCCCGGTGGGACGAGAAGAACAATAGACCACGTGCCTTTATTGGGTAAATGGAGTCATTACTTTATTTTTGTGAAACGTTTTCAGAAAAAGGGTACAGAGAGAATATGAGGTTTCATCTTTATATCTGAAAGCTTTCGAAACTTAATCATTTACTAATCTCAATTTTAGGTCCTTCGATGACTTCCTCTTCCTTGAAACTGATTTCGGGTCAGCTTAAGATAATCAAAACAACCGTAGGAATTCTAACAGGTTCTGTCGATCTTTCTTGCATCAAGTCAAAGTAATTTCGGTGTTTTTTTAATCAGGGAGTCTTGCATGAACTTGGGATGTAGATCTAGTCCAAAAGAAAACTGGTTACCAGAGTACAATATAATTCCTGTATAACAACCTTACAGATATCTTAGACATTGCTTCACTGCCAGCGAGCTTGTTCAGTACCCCGGTGAAGTTATCTGGTTCCCTTTATTGAATTTCCTTTCACCACTTCAGTTTATAACTTTGTGTTTAAATGCTGAGATGAGGGAAACCATTTAATGAATTTCCTTTCATCATCTCTTTTTTTGGACTAGATGGGGGCAATCATTTGTGAATTTCCTTTCACCATCTATCTTATACTTTCTTTTTAGAACATGAAGTGGGGGCAATCAATTTGTATAAATCACACTAGGGGTGATATCTATTAATAATTTTGGCAACAGAGGTCTGTTAACTCACTCTGATTACTCTGGACAAGTCTTCTTTTGACCTTCAAAACATCTTAGTCTGCAGGAAAACTTATGGGGGACTTTTTTGTTTCCAGGGGCCTTCTTCTGAGCAAGATTAATCATTTAAAACCTGTTAAAAGAACTAAGAGAGTTAGGATTAGCCTATATGTACTTTTGTTTAGTAGGAGCCCGAGGATCCATGAGGACTTGCCCCTTTTCTAAAGATTTGTTTGTCAGTTTTCAGAGGTAAAGCGTGATCCCTCCTTCCTCTGTGGAGGCCATGGGGAGGCATCTGGAGTCAAGGGGAATAATACCAAATATTTGTAAAGGGTGACAAAGGAGGTTTCAGATTTCATAAACGTGGTTGTTATAACGCAAACCCGACTCCTGAAAAATGTTCTATGAGTTCACTTTATTTCTTCTGCTTCCATTTATTTTAATTTTATTTAGATGATAGCTTTTATGATTTATTTTGAAAAATCGTTCTTTTGATAACACATCTAGTGAGTATATTTATACATATAAGACCGTTGTTGCACCAGGTGATGTTCTTTGGAAATCTAAATAATTTAGGGACTCATACCTTTGATTCACCATTTCGCTCTCATCTAAGTAAATTATTTGTTTATCACCTGTTTCGGGATAACCAATATTTCTGATATACGACCACTTGTTTGTCTCCTTTGTAATGTTTGAGCTATCGAAAACAATCATGCGTAAAAACAACATGAAGAGTGTCAGGGTTTTATGAGTCACAACGTTCGATGAGTAAATTATTTTACATTTACTTTTCTATGAAATCACTGACCTGTTTTATTTGCGGTGGAAGTAAGACTTACCTAAAAATTGTAAAAAATAGAAAACACAAACCGGTATATACAATGGGATTTTGGAAGTCGTTTATTGCATATAGTGCTTAAGATAACTCCCATTTATAGGGGTGTTGAGGATTTTACCGTCCAAATTTTCTAGCAGAAATGAGTTCTTCCCTTTGAAAGCTATAACTTTGAATGGTCCATACCAGATATGATCAAATTTGCCATGTTTGGCCGAGTCTTCTCTCCTAGCATCCCATTTCAAAACTAAGTCGCCACGGAGGAATTCCCTATCTTTAGCCTTATGATAAAACAAGGCTTTCATGTTGTCTTGATATTTCTGAAGTTTTTCATCCACTTCAGCCCTATTTTGCCGAACTTCGATCAATTGATTTATTCTTCTTGTGACATGATTTGGTTCTTCCTTTTCATCTTGCCACAATTTCATTACAGGTAGAGCAATATTTATGGGTAATACTACATCGATCCTGTATACCATTTGAAATGGAGAAGTACCGATCGATTTCTTGGTGCCTATCCGATTTGCCCACAAGGCATATTTCAAATGCACATGCCAAGCTTTCTTATTTTTGTTCAAAACTTTTTTATTATGGCGATTAAGCTTTTGTTTGGTGATTCAACTGACCCATTGCCTTGAGGATAGTACGTTGTAGAATGACCTAGCACAATATTGTATTTTTGGCAAAAGCTAACCATTGCCATAGATTTGAATGCCTGGGCATTATCTGTAACTATCTTCCCGGGACAGCCGAATCTAGATAATATATTTTCTTCCAAGAAATTTATTACCACCGAAATTGTCGCTTTCCTGGTCGGGATAGCTTCTACCCATTTGGTGAAATAATCTGTAGCAGTCAAGATCCATCTATGTTGCGTGCTGGAGTGTGGATTGATTTCACCTATAAAATCTAACCCCCATTGTTGAAAAGGGGCTTCTGTTTTAACCGGGACCAAAGGTAATGCTGAGAGTTTCTGCTTGCCTGAAAATAATTGGCAGGAGTTACAGGCTCTGACTTTGGCATTCACATCTACGAATAACTTAGGCCAATAATATCCTGCTCTCAGGATTTTATAGGTTGTTTCTCTGCATGCATGATATCCTCCGCACGCTCCCTTGTGAAATTCATTTATAACTCTTTCTGTTTCAGACTCTACTAGACAAACTAGTAGAAAACCTAGAGGGTCTTTCCAATACAACTGGATTTTTGAGATACAATACTTTACCGCATGCAATTTCAATGTCCTAGTCTTAGACAGAGACATATCGTTTGGGCATTTCAGAGTCAGAAGATAAGATACTATGTCTTTATACCAACCCGAAGATGCAAACTTCTCTTCGATTATGGTTGTAGCTATCTGGTCGTCGAATTTGTCTATGTCTAAATATCCTTCTTCTCTTGTAGGTTATTTATTCCAAGTTCTTTGAAATTTGATTCAGCTAGTAGCTTAGCCAAACCTGGTCCCTTTACAAACTTTATCGGTTTTACCTCTAGATTGTATTCTTGAATTTTAGCCAGCCACCGGCCCCTCTTCCCGTCACTATCAGGTTGAACCAATATATCCTTAACAGAACTGGTGGGTACATATGCAATGATCTTGGAAAGAAGTATGTAGGTTCTGAAAGCTTTTAGTGCTTTCACCATGGAATATGCCTATTTTCCCATTACGTCGTACCTCAACTTTACGTCTCTAAGGCTCTTACTGAAAAACGCTATTGGTTGCTCAAAACCCTCTTCGTTATTCTGGAGGAGTACCACTGCAATTGTGTGTTCGGATGCAAACGAAAAGATCAAATATTCCTTTAGATAACCAGGGCTTGCTAGTATAGGTGCTTCACCTATAATTTTCTTGATGTGTGCAAATGATGCTTTTTCTTTGACCGTCCATTTGACTTCGCTGTTTTTCTTGAGCATATTTGTAATCAATTTCACAATTTCAACAAAGTTCAGGATAAATCTCCTCAAAAAATTTATTTTCCCTAAAAATCACTGGATTTCTTTTATATTTCTAGAAATATTTAAAGTATCAATAGCTTCGACTCTTTTAGGATCAATTTTAATTCCGTCTCGAGATACAATATGGCCCAAGATTTTACATTCTTGCATCGCAAAGTGAGATTTTTTGGGATTTAGAGACAAACCAAATCTGTGACATTTCTCGAACGTTTGCTTGAGGTGGATTAGATGTTCTTCATTAGATTTGGAAAAAACGGTCAGATCATCGAGATAAATAACGACGAATTTATCTCTTTCACCGATGAAGGCGATATCCATAGCTCGTTGGAAAGTATCACCTGCATTCATCAAACCAAAAGACATTTTGTCATACATAAATGTACCCCATGGGGTGGTGAATGTTGTCTTTTATTTATCGTCTTCGTTAACAACAATCTGATTGTAACCGGAAAAACTGTCGATCATTGACATTCTATTTGCTCTGACCACTTTTTCTAGAACATGGTCAATTTTGGGTAGCGGATAATTGTCTTTGAGAGATGATTTATTTAAATTTCTAAAATCTACACATAGTCTGATTTCTCCGCTCTTCCTCCTAACCGGGACCAGATTATCTACCCACTCAGAGTACCTGAGTGGTACAATTATTTTAGCGTCCATGAGCTTTTTTACTTCTTTTTCGACTACGAGCAATAATATAGGATTGATTTGCCTAAGCTTCTGTCTGAAAGGTTTGACACCTGGCTTTAAAGGAATCTTGTGTTCGATCACAGTGGTGTCATAAGTTCTCATCTCATCATAAGACCAAGCAAAAACATCTTTATATTGCTCGAGTAAATATGCATACTTACCTTTCATCTCAGGAGGAAGATATTTTGATATTTTTACTATTCTAGGCTTTTCTTTTGTACCTATATCACAATCTTCAACTTCTTCTGGTTGAGGTTGCAGAGTAGACTTTAAGGGCATGTCGTTTTGGTCAAATAGTCTTTCTAAGGGGATTAGACCTTTAGGGATTTAGTTGTTTTTTAGTACTAACATGCGATGATTCACAATCTTTTCTTGGAACTCTTGAGGATCTTCCCCTTCTTACATAATCCAAATATGATTGTTCTGGTTTTCTTGGTCGATATGCATCTCGACAAAGTCTTCCACCATTTCGAGGAACTTTCTGATCTGTTCATCGTCTTCGAACACCTGCCAGTGTTGTATATTATTTGGTATGGAGGGTTTGTGCCTCATCTCTATGTGATACTTGAGTTTGAAAGCTGTAGGAGGTGCGAAAGTTGAGGCTGCTTTGGCTAATGATCAGTTTGCAAATTTTCTGTATGAGGAATGTAATGGACATTAACTGATGAGAAATTTTTTTCCATTAAATCCCAGGCACAATTTCTATAAGATTTCAATCTCGGGTGTTTGGCCTGGTACTGTCGATTTACTTGTTTCACAATTAATTTCGCATCTCCATAAACTTCCAAGTTTTTTATGTTTAACTTTCTGGCAGCTTCTAATCCCAAGACCAGGGCTTCGTACTCGCATACATTATTCGTGTAGTCTATGTCCCACTGTAGTCTGTAAGAGAAAGGAATGATAAACTCATCCCTAGGTGCTACAAAGAGTACTCCTGCGCCTGCTTCTTCAGATGACGAAGCACCATCGAAATACATTTTCCAGATTCCAGTACTATATACACTTTATTTTATCTCTTCTGTTTTATTTTTTTCTGTGAAATCTTCAACAAATTCATCTATATCGTCATCAATTGATAAAATACAATTTCCAAGATCCTGATCAATGACATAAACAAGGTAATTGCTAGGATTATGTGGATCACTTACCGTATATGCCAGCCGTGTTTCCCGGTATAATCAGGTGAATTGTCCTCCGAAAATGGGAATCGTGGAGTATGTCATGTCCCGCTGAAGGGATCCTCCAAGCTTAGCGCCCCAAGACCTGGATAATAACATAACATACTTCGGAGGTATATCAAAAATAACCACATCCATCAGAGCACTTTTTACTGGGATCTGTGCAAGATTTACTACTAAGTCTTTGATCATGCCCATACATTTAACTTTTCTTGAATCAAAAGAATACAAGTCTCCGTACGACCTGGTAATTTTGAGGCCAAGTCTATCCATAATAGCCTTGGGCATCACATTATGCGAGGCTCCACAATCCAACATGTATTTATGTAGCAGACGATCATGCACATTTAGTGTAATGTAGAAAGGAGCAACGATATCTCTGGCCCCTTCAAAATGCGGACCAAAAATTATATTAGGCTTATCATCTTCCAAATTTATAACATCATCTTGACTTCCCATATCTGAAAAATTCATCATTTTGGTGATTTGTTTTCGGTAAACGGGGTTCTTTGCCAGTTCAACTAGAGGTATCGGTATTTTGATTTTGTTAATGTCATTTTCTAGGCTGAAACCTCCTATAGTTTTTTTTTTTTCAGTTTCTCTGATTGGTACTTTGGTCTCCTTCTTTTCTTCTTTATTTGTTTGTATTGATTTATTTTCAGTTGTTTTTGTTCCTGCCATCTGTGTTTCGGCTGTCAAAGTTTTGGCACCTTGTGGGTCAAATCATTTTATTTTGGTGTTCTGTGTTTCAGTTTCCTTTGGAGCTGGTTCATATACTTCGTGTCTCGACATGATTTTATTTGGTTGGGTAGTTGTTATGTTTTTAGTTTTAGACCTTAGATTATACTTGTTTTGGAGCTTGACCATTATAGTATCGACGATTCCTTGGCAGGCGAGATATTTTGTATTATTTGTGTTGCTATCCTCATTAGACCGATGTTCTTTTTTTAAAGACCTCTCATAATCTTGTCTAGTTAAATGAGGTTGATAACAAGCCTCGCCGAGATTATTCATATCTTCTTCTAAATCCTCAAAATCTTGTATGTCATTTTCTCCTATAAAATTTTCGTTTTTCAAAGGAGTCTGAACTTTTTGATCTTCATTTTTAATTTGTCTTTGTTGTATTTGAGGATTGGGGTTCCCCCTAAATTCTCTCCCAACGAATCGATCTGCTTTAGATTGATCTAGTTCCATCTTTGAAATTTTATTTGACAGTTTTTTAATTATCTTTGCCATATCATCCATCTTGTCGTCTGTAGACCTCCCAGATCCAGAGGGTCCTGCTTGTTCCCTAAATCATTTAATCTCTTTGTTTCCTGTTTCCATTTTTGTTTTTAATTTTCCAGAAGCCATCATATTTGATTCAATTTATACAACATTGTCTTGCATTTGGGTAAGTTCGACTGCTCTCCTTTCTCTCAATAATAGTGTGAAATCAGGTTTGAAATCTCCTGCAAAAGTTACCTTTGCTGTAGGCTAGGAAGGTTTAACTTCGATTGGGATATTTTTATATAATTTATTAAATCTTTGGATGAATTAAATAACAGTTTCTGAATTTTTCTTCCTTAAAGCCCCAAACTCAGTAAAATAATATAAGTGGTCTTTCCTTTCACCCCATTGTCTAAGAAAAGAGTTTTCTAGTGCGTCGTAGGATAATATCGAACCTGCGGGCAAACTTCAAAACCATGTTCTCACCTATCCTTTAAAAGTTTGAACAAACAATCGTGAATACATGTCTTCATGCTTGAGACCGAGAATATCTGTGAATTGATCAAAGAAATTTATATGTTCAGCTGCGATTAAGTCTACTTCCCCTGTAGACTTAGGTAGGTTTTTCATGTAGTTTTCATGCAAATCATGAAGAGGTACTAGGAGGACCAAAGGAGTGTGTCTGGCAGCTACTTTAGCGAAAATCCTG
Organism: Picea mariana; assembly: GCA_032191745.1. Classification (NCBI taxonomy): domain Eukaryota; kingdom Viridiplantae; phylum Streptophyta; class Pinopsida; order Pinales; family Pinaceae; genus Picea; species Picea mariana. The sequence goes on along the minus strand of JASDQU010739744.1, from coordinate 61,511 downwards.
GGGGGTGGGGGTGGGCCTTGACTGCCCCCTCCTCCTCCTCCGAAAGTTGCCATAGGTATTCTAGGAGAAGAAAATGGTATGTTATAAAGAGGGTTTTCAAAGATGTACAACGATCCTTTAGCTTGTTCGGGATGAAGCGAAAAATATTCTGAGAACTGTTTATCAGGAGACGAAAAAACTGAAAAAGGGGGAAATGAGATACGGGGACTCGGTTCCTCTGACTTGCAAGATATGTAAATGGGAGAACCTGCAGTAGTCAAATCTGAGTGTATGGTATACTCTTTTGATGGGGTATCGATTGAAACAGACTTTACTGTAGATGTCTTACCTTCACTTACACAGGAGGTAGTCGAATGAGCTGATGGGGTATCGATTGAAACAAACTTTACTGTAGATGTCTTACCTTCACTTACACAGGAGGTAGTCGAATGAGCTTCAACCTTAATTTCAGGTAGAACAAATTTAGGGTTTATGGTTTCAAGTGGAACCTTAGCCTTAGACTATGTGGATTTAGGTTGGTAAACCACAATAGCTTGCTTAAAGAATCCTCTTGGTTTCAGTATTTTTTCAGGGTCAGAAACAGGCGTGGTCTGCTTATCATCTGGGTTTTGTTTGGTGTTCCTTCGACCGGATGCCAGCTTATTTAAATGGTGGAGTTGACAAGTGAATAATAAAAACTTAGCCTTTATAATGTGTTTAGTTTTTGTTTACTATCAAAGAAAGAAACTTGCAAATGTCATTCTCCCAAGGAAAAATAACTTCGTTTCTCCATCCCCGGCAACAACGCCAAAAAGATGTTGTTCCTGAGTTTATATTAAGGCTACAAGTATAATGTCAGGCATCAGGAAATGAGGGAAAGGTTTTCAATGTTTGCCTTTTACTATATAAATAACAAGAGAGAGTTCTTTGAAACAAATTAATATTATAACAGTTCAGAGGCTGTTTCTCACATCTGAGTTAAATTTGAAAAATTGAATGAAATGAAAGAAAAACACAAAGCTACTAATCAAAGCTAGGCATCAATTACCGAAGAATATTACTCTGTAACAGAAGAACAAATTGAGCGATATAACTTTCAATGAAGTGTAAAATATAGCATCTAATCAACATTCAGGTCTTGTATTAACTAATAGTGAATAGAAAGGAAAATATGTTTGTTATTAGATTACTGAGCATAACATAACCACAATAGAGGTTGTACTAATTTGCGATTTGCATTCATCAAATAAAATATATGAAAGTATGTGGGAATATGGAAAGACAAAGAAAACATAACTCAGAATAGATGAGATGTAGAATCTTTGGCCCACATTTGTATAAATTCTCATTAAAGAGAGTCTTCTCCTTTACAATCGGCCAAAAACAACCCCGGTTTCTTTCTCAAAATGTATATTTATATTAGATTAAAACGTTTTGAATTCTATCATTCTAAAAGTTTTGGTTACAAATGAAAAGATGAAACATTTCACTTCATTGTCCCTTGTCTTCCTTCATGCCGGCGGGGTGTTTTCCTTTATTTGTCCTCTAGATCCAAAATAGGATGGAATAAGCAACTCTTCTAAAAGTCTTCCCTTTCCCCTGTTCAATACAATTGACACACTTTTCTACTGACTGGGCCAACAACTTGGGAAGTTCAGTTTGATCATTTGCTTCGAAAGTGTAGCACTTCCTTTCCAACTGTGGCAACCTTTCTCCTATTTTCCTATCTTCTAAAATGATAGACAATAACTGCAGGTTTGGTTTTATCAACCATTTATCTATTTGGGCAATATCGACTTGTTTTATCTGAGATAGCTCAACTTGGTCTCTTTCCACATTTTCCTTGATATCTAGCATATGTTTAACTATGTTAATTTTGCCCAACATTCTAGAGCTATTCTCCTTATCGAGATCTAGCAATTTTTTATTTATTAAGCAAAAGGTTTCTTCACAAGAGTCTCTCACCTCTTTAGCCATTTTTCTGTTCTCTGATAGATTATGCTCCCATGCTTTTAACAGGATGTTACCTTTGGTTTGTTCTTGAATGGATAATCTGGAAGCGATGACCATTTCCTCTTTTGCCGTTGCTATAATAGCCTCCTGGAAAGTACTTCGAGCCACCTTAGCTTCTCTCTCTCTTAAGGTAATTTTGTCTAAGGCTTGATCTATCAACGGAAAATGTTCCTGGATGATTTCTACTTTAGTAAGTAGACTCTGTTGAGTTGCTTCTATATTATTTCGTATTTCAGTGGCTTGAGTTCGAAATACCGCTATATCTATGACCTAGCTTTCAGTAGAATTTAATTTAGATTGCAGCTGTTTTATTAACTCCTCCTATTGACTTCCCTATGCTTGACTTGTCTGAGCTGACTGTTGCATTTGCTCAAGATTAAATTTGAGCTGTTCGATTTCCTATTGTTTGGCTGCTCTGGTTTGTTCAAAATCTTTGTATGCCTCATTCCTGGCATTCGTCTCTACAACTGCTATCTGAGTCTGTAATTTTCTAATCAATAGGTCCCTTTGTTTCAACCGTTCCTTCAATGTTCCAACTAAATATTTGTTGGCCGTTGCATAAGCCCCCAATGTTCCTGCCATCTCATCGGTGAATTCTTCTTCTTCTAAAGCTTCTCCATCCGTTAATATTCTATACTTTTTAGCTGATGCACCCGCTTTTTGATATGTTTCTGTCTTCACCACAACCTTCCTTTTCTTGCTAAAAACGAAATCGCTATGAGGCAATTCCTCTATAGAGATAGGTGTTAAATCCTCTTTAGATATTATCCCTGCATTAGGGTTCCCCTTTGTAGATTGTAAGGGTGTGACGGATGGAATGGGACTGTCGATTTCTTTGGATGCTTGTTTTATGATAGCATCTATGTCCGGTTCATTTGATGGAGACAAGGGTGTGTCTCCTACCCCTTTTGAGGGGGTATCTGTTTGATCCTTGACCTGTTTAACAGGTGTATCTGTCTCTGGGATTTTTTTCTCTTGGCTTGGGATATTAGTTTTCTTTTTTGAGGTCTCAGTGTCCTTTGTGTTCTCCTGATTTTTTTGTTTCCTAGGATTTGTATCCGTTGAACCTTGGGCTCCTATTTGCTGTGCACCTAGAGGTTTTGAGGTTTTTCCCTGAAAAACTTTGGGGAGCCACTTCTCCGGTGTTTCTGGAATTTGTAGAAATTGGTCATATCTCCGGGCAGTAGAGCTCGAACCTGACTTAAGACTTCTGAGTAGGATCTCACTCCTCGAAACATTTCATCATGAGGGGAATCTTCGTGCTCATATATTTTTAGACCACAACTTGCCATATGGTTACCTACGACCTTATGAGGATCATGTTTCTTAATTTCAAAGTCTACTATTTTCATTTCCTCCAAAGCCATGGCCTCCGCTTTGGCATGGCCAAAATATAATAAAGAATATGTACCAATGTGTATGGGAAAGGATGACCATACCTTTTTCTGAACTCCTTTGATTTCTTTGCTTATCCCGTCGAGCACATTTTGCCTGACGATTTCTCGACATACTAGCTTGTCTGGTAAGAATAGTGGTAGGGAATATGGGGGAACAGAGCAACCAAAAACCCTAATATACGAGAACTGTTCTTCTAGGTACGAGTCTACCATGCTGTTCAAGTTTTCCACGAATTTATCTGAAATCCTGGGAGGTTGATGGCTGAAGATAATGACATGCATTGGTACCATTATACAGTTGAAAATCTCATAGACAAAGTTTTTGGCTTTATCTTCCCAGAGTTTGGAGTGGTATACATGAATAGGCTCTACGTTATTTGGAGTCCAGCTCCAACTCATTAATGGAAAAGGTGTCATGAAGCATACGACATCCATAATGTAAGCATACATGAAAAATGAAGCTGCTTTCCCACTCACCCTTTGTGCTTGATATTTTGTAACTTGGCTGGCCAGACTGTCTAACAACAATTTAGCCCAGTCGAAAGAGTACCCTTCTGCTACTGTGTGGATAAGCGGTACCCATGGGAGCAAAAAATGCGCAGTATTCTCTCTTCCACAAAGCCTGCATACCATCATCACTATATACATAAATTGTGGCTGTAACGAAGAGATTGCGTATATACCATGAGTGTCCGCTCTGAAATTTTCAGGGCGTGAGCACCAATCTTTGATCAGGTTGGATAAAATTTTTCCAAATTGCTCGCATTCTTTATTTTTGAAACCCTCCAAGAATTTGGCATTGTAAGTAAAATTGGGTGTGGGAAACAATTTATACATCGCATGCAGATGCTCCGGCCTAAATTTCCCAACAACCACCTTCTGCGCGTTAAATATTTTCCTAGTCGGGACATCTATGTGGTCCAACGCCCATTTAACCATATCACAATAGGGAAAAATCCATGGCCTTGTTGCTACCTTTTGCATCTCCGACTGAGAGACCACTTTGTATTTGATATACAAATCATCTTTCTCATTGTAGCTTGATTCATCTGGGCAGTTTATCAGCTCGTATTGCAAGATTTTGAAAACTCGTGTCCATGTTTTGACTGTGTCGATGTTTCTAGGTGAGGTATCATAAATAATATCTGAACTTTGACCAGAACTTTCACCAGCTGTTTTGGGTGTTTTCCATGGAGCCATGATAGAAAATCTCGAGATTATATTTCCTGTTACAGAGGATGAAAATATAAACAATGGTTATCTTGCTAAACTGGCTCTGTGAAACTAGAATGAAATTCAAATAATGACGGAAATTCTTTTGTTTAGAATACTCGAGTCTGTGCGGGTCCTTGCTGACATAGCGTTTAATTCGAAAGATTTGGAAATAAAGCAAGATATTACTTTCAATCATTTCCCTAATTCGCTTATAAATGCCATAAATGTTTGATATTTCATGACTTGGGATGATCGTAGAACCATTAAATTCTTTACCCGTAAGCTCCACAGGTTTAAAGTTGTTTAAGATATTAATTAATCCAGTTTAATCCTTTAATTAATCACAATTAGTCTCAGATGATTTTATTCTTAGTCTTGGGCCATGAACCCCAAATTTGTGATATTACGATTTGGTTAATTAACTTTGATCAAACTTAAGTTCTTAATTGATCTTGATTAGTTTATAAATTTCGTGATCTCGGGTATCGGGATTACAAAGGTGTCGTTCTAAGGTAAAATCGCCAAGTCGCGAAGTCGTGATAATTAAGTCGACTTTGAGGTTGTTACAAATTTATGTACCAGATGGAGAAAAAGGATAAGGTTGGATGAAATGAAGGTTCTGCTACAAGTTCTAACGAAAGACTCGACTCAATATCTATGAGATCTAGCAAAAATACTAAACTTGAAAGGAGAGGTGACTATTTAATTTTTTAACGAGATTGACACAGGAAAAGAACTATGCTCATAGCTCTAGGTTCTATCCCCATATTTCTATTTCATTTTTTAACAAGCTTGCCACATAGAGGAGAAACTATGCTCGTAGCTTTTGTTTCATATTTTAACGAGCTTGCCACAAAGAAGTAAAACTATGCTCATAGCTTCTCCTAGATAATGGCTTCCAAGAGGACAACTTTTTGGAAGGAATACATGTCAAGGGACAAATGTCAGCCATGGCTTCTAGGAGATCTTCACTAGATGGAAGAAAAACACTCTGAAAGGAATACATGGTGACGACCTCGATAAGGTTAGGGAGATCTGGATCTAATAGCCCTATCGAAGAGATGACCTTGTCAACTACTGGATCCAAGTCAGGAGAAGGGAGATATTCTCTCTCGTTCATAATTGAGCACATGGGATAGGTTGTTACATAATTGACTTGCAGTGGAGCGAACATCGTTGACCATTAGATGAGGGTCCATGAATGAAAGTTGGTTGATAATTACTATGTTTCCATTGTGAGGGAAACATATCACTCAAAAGAGAGTGGAAAAAAAATCTCTCTTAGCATAGACATAGTATCGCTCGAGGAGTAGGTTAAAATCCAAGGGGTTGTGAACTACCATCACATCGATGTAGACCATTTTTCCTCCCAATGTAACCAGAAACTGAGGAATGATTCATAAATATTGACTAACTCTTCTATCAAAGGTCAACAAATTCCGAGTCACGAGTGCAAGCTGCGGGGAACCAAAAGCTTTCCAAGCAGTCATGGATAAGACGCTAACAAAAGCACCTTTATCTATTATAGTGTTAGGAATATTCCTATCAAAAACCTGCACAGTGATTTGGAAAGGCACAAAAGAAGGAAGACAGGGTTCCAATCAATAGAAATTATCTGATTGCTTGAAGGGGGTGCCATCGGGACGGGCGAAGTGCCCTCTTGTTCGAGTGAATCAGTATTAACGAGGTAGACCTGAGCGACATCCTCACTCTTTGAATGAGTGGGATCAATCGATGATGGACTCAAAGCGATCACTTGGGATGCACTCCTTAAGGGAGGAGTGGGATCGATCGATGATGGACTTAGATCAACCACTTTGGGTTCACTCTTTAGATGAAGAGTGGGGTTGACCGATGACAGATCCAGATCAACTACTTGGGTTAGTGGTTCAACTAAGGATGAAACCAAATTGACCACCTGATCAATGATATTGACCAGTCCATCAACTAACAACGGGTTGGGAGAGATCTTACAATAAGCAGTTGGAAGTTGAAGCTTTACATAAAGATAAGAAGCCTCGTCCATACGAGGGAAAATGTGAGAGTGATGATCACCTTCACATAACATACAAGGAAATTTGACGATTTTATTCTTCTTATCAACCTTAACGTCACTAGTTGATGGGGTGTCACCAACATGTCCAGCAGGGGATGATGACATGGAAGACCACATTTCTAAGACTTTGGGGAGACTAGGGCAATCCCTCAGAAAGTAGTCACCCTTACAAAGCATGTAAGGGAATTTGGGTTTAGGATTCTTCGATTTAGACTTGTCGACTTTATCAACACTCCTAGTACGATTAATAGTAGCTGGTTGCTCGAATCCAAAATGACTTGATGCGGTTGGAGGCTTGGTATATTTCTAATTCTTCTTGTTCTTCTCCTTTCATTTCTTCTTCTTCTTATCAACCTCACTAATTGCTTTAGAGCTTTCACTAGGTGAAGAAGGAGAAAAGGAAGGAGACCTAACGAGTGAAGAAGGTGAAAGGTTGACATGAGGTTGATTTGTGGGTGGTGTGCTTACATTTGAAGCATTAGGTACATTTGAAGCACTGGGAAAAGTCAAGATCACCATAGTGGGGAACAACCAAACCAGTAACTCGATGGTGAGTCTTGGAAGACTCAGTGTGGCAATGCACGAAGGATCAACATTTCCAGAAGAAGGAAAGGAAAAAGGTTCCCTGTGAAAAGGGGTTCCTTCGTTGGTACACTCAGTAACTGATGCCATTGACACTGACTCAACCTAAGGTCCACTAGAGAAAAAAAATAGCACACACTACAAATATAAGAAGCAAACAATCAAACAAACCTTTTGAGAATGAAACCATTAGTTGGTGACAAAATCCAACATCGCGAGATCAATATAGGAAGGGGATGGGATAGAGCGGGTGGATCAGTTACATTGGTGACCTGCTTAACGAACTTACACCTTGGTGCAAGTTCACACATAGTTTTACCCATGGGTTTACCCTCTAAGGAGCCCGAGTGAGTTTGACCAACGTCTGACCCAGGTACTACGAAGACTCCCCTTCACCGTCACCTTGTGTATTAACCCTACAGATATAGGACACTAAGTTTACAAACTTGTAGTTAGCCTCCGGGCGGGTACAGTTGACAGTTGGGAAAGAACATATGGGTAGGATAACATGTATGAAATTCTCCAAGAGAACTAAAGACAAGTGGACTAAAATACTACTGAGGACCCTGAATGGATTCAGGATTCACAAAGCTTCGAGACCAAATGAAACCAATCTTTTTCTCAGAAAGAACCCACAATATATGATCTTCATAGGGGAAATATCCACTGCTCTCTCGCAAGTGACCTCGTTTTTAACCCATGTGCTAGAGGGGGATCCCGATTATGCTTATACGGACAATTGGATTTACTGCTCCCTAGCACAAGATTCTATGCTTGTCTGATGGCTTTGGAGAGTTATCCTCACAACCTATTCCAAAGCCCTACACTTTAAGCTAATGTAGGTTTTCTATCGGATAATATAAAAGCATCTGGTCAATTTTATAAACACTTCATTTTAGGGTTGTTGTTTACTCAATGGTGCGAAAGTGAAATGTATGATGTTTTAGACTCGACTCCAAAATAATGCAAAATAATGAGATGAAAATATTTTTCTTCAATGAATCCCACGTACGGGATGGAGAAGAGGTTTAACTTTTTTTTAACAAAAACACCCAATTCCCAAATGCAATGTCCCTATCTACACCAGCCAAAAACAAGAATGCAACTATATTCTTTGTTTGATTATAATATATAAAGAAAGTAGATGCAAATCCGTTAACACTTCATTATTTTCAATCAAAATGAAAGAGTCGAATGCAAATACAAAAGACACAAAGCAAAAATATTTCAAACAAATAATGCACTCACATGATAACAAGAAATGAAAGAAAAAGTATGGTAACTCCCTCAATCAAGAACTTGAAAATCGACAAGCATTCAAGGAATACAAGAAAGTTCAAAGAAGAATCCAAAAAATGATAGGGAGAAAGAGAAAACACTCAAATGTCTTGACAAAACAAGCAACAAGAAAGAGAAAACCAAGCCAGGTTGTGGTAAGCATAAAGTCTCAAATCAATCAAAGAGGAAAGATTTGAAAATTAACTTAAGACCAACAATCCTTTGTAGACCTTTTTAATCAGTCAGATAACTAGAAGTTTTTGCAAGACCCAGATGAAACCAAGAAGAAACAAGGTGAATCAATCTCGCAATATGGAAAAGGTCACAAGCTCAAACAAGACATCAATAATAGTGTTAAGAATCCATATCCTCAACCTAAACAAAGTCACAAGCAAAAGTAAAAAATATGAGCAAAAGACCTCCAATGAAGGGCTAAGCAAAACATGGCAGATTCTCTTGGATCTATTCAAAACAAGAGAGCAACGCTCCCTAAAACAAAGAGACAAAGTGCTATAATTCTCCCTAAGAGACCACTGAGGAGTGTTGATCAGATAACCAACATCTCGGTAACAACTCTTGGGGAGCGCTAGTCCAACAGATGCTTGAAAATAAGCATATAAAAACAAAAACTCAGCAGAGACTGGCTTAATAACTATGACTACTGCTTGATGGAACAGAGGGAAGAGGGAAGGCTTAAAAAACAATCAACCAAACAAGATCAAACTAGGCAAAGGTTCAAACGATCCAAGGAAATACAAGCCAATGTCCTTCCCCAGTGAGTCGCCAATTTCTATTATGGAAATATTCCCCTGCGGATAGGTGAAGTTTCCCTTGAATTATAGACCCCTATACTAAGACAGAAACACTACAAATGGACACTAACATCCATTTGAATTCAGTTTAATCAATCAGAAAGAGAGAAGGAGAAAGACTGTGATGCACCTTGTTTCAAAGTTTGTCCTCACTGCTTCTAATCCAAGCTTGATCTCCAAACTCCTTAGCGCAACTTGATACCTGCAATAGGCGACAAAGAGAAATAAATAACTCCTACTCTACAAGATTAGATCAAACAAATTCATCTACAAAGATCGAAGGAACAATAGACAAACACATGCAAGAATACATAAGCTTGAGGGAAATAAGCCAAGTATATTAAAATGAGAACCCAAAGAGAATAATTATAGACCACGATTGATGCAGTTGCAACGACCTCCCCAAGCTCTTCTCATCCAACCCTTGCACGATGCTACCAAGATCATAAGTTTAATATTTGAAAGCTTCCTCCTTTTCACCTTGGAAAGCCCTCAATATATAGGATTGAGAGGCATAACAACCATGAGAAAATGAGGGGTATGGTTGAGGATATGGCTCCTTGAGGCTTGGATCAGATCCTAAAGTGAGGCCCAAGCATGAGGGTTGAACAAAACTAACCCAATATCAAAGAGTTGGCCCATATATTAAGGTGGGGGAGATCCCTCCTTTCTCTCAACAACATCAACGCTCCCCCCAGAGAGAAATAGAGTGTTGATCCTAGATCAATGCTCCCCTATAGTGGCAGAGGGGGTTCTATGCGTGCACCCAAAGTATGGACAGGGGGGCGCTGGTCTTCATAAATGCTCAAAAAAGGGTCGAAATTTCCAAGGAAAAAGTGTGTTTAGACCAAACAATGATGGTTTTTCTCCTCCCATATGACTTAGGGGTCATGAAAAACTATTCTAATGGTGTCAAGGGGTGGCGACACACACCTCACAAAGTGAATGTGACACTTGAGAAGGTGCATACGACACTTGCGACAATGAATGCGACACTTACCGAGGTGCATACGTCACTTTGCGACACTTAGGGGTGCAAAATGCAAGTGTGGCAATTTTGATGTGTAACATACATTCAATCTTCCAAGTTTCTTATTTAAAGAAGGTATTTGGTTACAAAATATTTATTCAAACTACTGTGCTAGAGCATGCTGAAGAGGGGATAAACATTCTAGAACTTAAAACAATTCTTGAAAGATAGAGAAAGCAACTATGAAACCAAGCAATTACTAAGTACCTCATCAAATGGAGGATGTGAATCGCAGAAGATGGCACTTGGGAAGATATTTTTTTATAAAAAAGAATTCTCATCTAATCAAGCATTGTGGGCAACACTTGTTTAAAGGGGTGGGGCATTTTAAGCCCCTAAAACTTGGGTAGTTTCATTGGTATTGGTATATTATTGTTGTCACTATGGGTCTACGGGATCATTATTTGTAATTTTACCCTTTATCTCCTATATATACCACGAGGATCTAGTTTTATAGATAATCAATGATTATTTGTAAACATAATATGTAAAGGGGGTTACTCCCTTGAAATGATATTTCTGTTCATTCACTTTTTATCATTCCCAAGGCATGTCATTACTTATTCTTTATAATTTTATGTTATTTGGGGTATTTGGTCCATAACACAATGTGAAACTCTCAAGACATATTATCTATGAGAGGCAACAAGAGGGCATATACCCCACCTCCTCTTACAAATACTGAAGTGGCCTTGCCTCTGAAAGAAGCACAAAATAAACCTAAGGTTTGTAACTTGGAGTTTTGTCTCTATATTGTTGTTTTTTTTAATATGTCTTTGTAGAATGACTATCCTTGGCGGTGAAGTTGTCCTTGCTTGGTAGGGATGGAAAACTAGGATTGCATTGCGGAAATGTTTTCTTGGAATATTTATTAGCGGGATTAACTGCGTGTGGATGGGAGGGGTAGGGGGGTCGATCAAATGATGATATAAAACCTAATGACATCAAATCCATATGATGTCTTAGACTAGTTATATGAGAATGTTGAGGATGATAATATGGACTTTAAAGCTCCCAATTCCCAATGAATTTAGAACCATGGAATGTCAAGGGTGTAATATGCCCCATTAAAAAATACAGGTTACAGTAGGAAAAGGACTCTATTCAAAGTTCTTGATGTGTTTTGTTTGCAAGAAGTTAACATTATGAGGGTTTTTGCTTAAAACTACTTTGAATGTGATTTGGTTGCATGGCACCATGTTCTTGATGAATCATGGTGAAGGGAGAGGGGGTCTGGTGCAATTGGACTCCCCTAATATGCTTTGGTCATCATAGGGTTAAGAAGAAACCCCTTGTGGTGCATGGTATGGATTTATTAAATCTTGATGGTCATTTATTGGTCCCTGCCATCATATACATATTAAATGATGCAAAGCAAAGGGGCACCTTTTATAGGTGTATGGTTAATGAGTTACTAGATGCCCATTGGATTATTTGTGGAAAAATTAATATGGCATGAATTTGGATGATAAATAGGTATATTTCCTATCTTAATGCCATAGTTTGAGAAGTATGCATGGAATGCACTTAAACTAGTCTTGGGTTGCATTATCCTAATAAGTTTAAGCATATATATTAATTAAAGGCATGGTTCAGTTGGTTGATTTTTTGAGAAGGCTCAGAGAGTATCCTCAAAATGTTGGGGTTGAGCTATGTTGTTTAAGTAAAAAAAATATATTTCAACTTTCTAAAGTTGGCTTGTTACATTCTTGGAGTCTAAAAAATCAACCTAGTTACTTTTCAATCTCATGGGGTCTAACAAAATGAGGCTTCACAAAACTAGATTAATTTTAAAAATCTCTCACTTGAAGAACCTAAATTGTATAAATGTATTGGATCTGGAACCTACTATCTAATATAAAGGGGTATGAGGGGTGGATTACACGATGGGAGGATGCCATCACACCCATTGCCACATTTCTTAGAGGGTGTGGGCAACACATTATCATTATTCAAAGAAAGTGTCATAAGGTTGTTAAAGATGAACTGGGATATAAGTCTCAACCATTACAATCCAATCGTTGTGATGAGGAATACAAGCCAAAATGACAAAAAAATTACATGTTAAAAGTTGATGAGGTGCGATGGGCAAGGGAGGTTTTATTCACTACCAGATTTTGTATGATTTGCTACCAAACAACATCCCAAAAATACTTTTCTCCCTATAGCCCCTCGAATTTGTCTCTCTTGCATCTAATTTACATTAAAATGGTTGTGTGTACATCTCAGCGAGTTCATATTTGAGTTAGCATTACCATCACTTTTTGGACACAACTATGTTGAAAATAAATATACAAATAAAAATAAATGTAAAGTCATTATTAGAGCCAAAAAATGCTTTTTGACAACACATTTTGGTTTGGATACTGATACATATTTTTTCATCTTTATTTGGTAATAATTGTGTCAGAATGTATGTCCAAATAAGTTTATTATAAAAATGATTTAATCATACGGAAATTTCTTCTTTATGCATTGAAATCAAATTAGAAATTATATAAGTGATTTTGGAGAAGTTCTTCTAATAATTATTGCATATATGGACATGCTTGAATGTAGGCCTAATATGTTAATGGTAGATGCTATTAGCCCACTAAACCTTAACCCAATAACAATGATTGACTATGGCTGATCTTGGTTAACCTTGGTAGACCACGATTACATTCAATTATTCAAGGTTGATGCTACCCCATTAAATGGCCACTAACCTTGGAAATTATAACCATTAAAAAACATGGTTGAGTAAAGGTGTACACGGTTGAATGCATACCTATCATGTCTATAGTTGACACTACTAACACTTCAACCCCAACCTAATAATGATGGTTAACTATGGTTTACCATATGTTACCATAGTTCAATTCAGTTGCTCATGCCCATGGTTGCATATATTTTCCCATGATTGATGCCACCCCAGTAATTAGATACTAACCCTTGACATATGACCAAAAATAAATATGGTTGACTACAATTGTCCATGGTTGACCATGATGAACTATAGGTGTCCATGGTTGAATGTATCCCTACTATATGGTGGATGTAGAATATGAAATCTACTCTTGGGTACTAATGTACACCTACCCATTGGGAGGTGCCTTGTGGTCCACCCATGTATCAGACTCATTCGTGAACCACCATATGATAATAAAATACCTATCAATTATTGTCTTATGTGATGGATCACCTTCCCAAAGCAATTCCTATTCTAATCCTAGACGTGGGACCTCAATGGGACATCCAATATTAGGGTGGGTTCCTTGGTTCCCTCTCTCCTTTGGTATCCTACCCTTTGTCACTCATTTGACTCATTTTGATCCCTTGGGGCATTCACTAACTTCATGGGTCTAGTTTGGAGCACAAACCCCCATTTTGAGTCCATGGTCACCTAGGATTCCTTAAATCGGGTCCATAGTTTTCTAAACCCATTTGGACTTATTTTTTATGGAGCCAACTTGGGCTAAGCCCCCAAAAATTATTCATCTCTTACCATCAAAAATACCATAAATTCCTTTTGGTACCATGATTATGAATCCCAAAGTCACTTAACAAAGTGTAATTTTGGGCCTGAAGCCACATGTTATTGTTATAACCATACCCAGTGTATGCAACCAAAAGGTGAAATATTATGATTTTGTACAACCTACATACACTAACAACTAATCCAACATTCTCTCATGTCTTAAGGTAACTCCTTGTCTATAAACTCTCTTTTACTCATCTTTGAAAAGTCCCTTTAACTCTTTAACTCTTCTTCTCATTATTTCTAGGAAAACCCTACTTTTCTTGTATCACTAAGGTTAATTGTTGGTCTCCTTCCTTAAACCTCTGGGGTATTATAGCTATCATCTCTAACACCTATACATAAAATCCTTTGGCCAACATGGTTTCAATCTTACAAGTTTGATGGACTCATTGTAGGGCATCTCCATTCGCACAACTCCCTTTATATGTTGGAAATTTCAACCCTAAAACCTCAAGGTAGGTTCCATTGTAACTAGGGAAATGGATGTATCATCCCCTCTAAGCACACTAGGTTTATCTATTCTGCATGATTCATTTATTTATCTTTAAAACTATAGATATAATGTTTTATTAGTTATATTTCACATATATCTTTATATTGGATATTGGGGCAAGTCCTCCTTTGCAGGATTTTGGAGTTGATTATGCGAGTCGTACAAAGAAGTGGATCACTCTTGGAGGACTATCACAAATATCCACTTTAGTTCGGGGTGCTTCATCATCTACAATAATAATATATGAGTGAGTTCTCTTCTCCTCTTTCCATTTTCAATGTCAGGGTTTATAACTCACTAAAGGAATTTTTGATTAATTAATTTAGGTTAGTTGGTTTATTTTCGTTTGTAAATTTGTTGGAAAAAACTTATCTAAAACCTAAATACCCTAATCATCTACAACCATATGCTATCATTAATAAGATTTTAAGGTCCTAATTAATCAAGTTAATTACCCTCTTGTCTTTATACCCCTTTGTCTTACAATATGGTTTCTTTTTTTGGCCCTAAAACCAAATGGCCATTCCACTCTCCCCTTTCCCCCCTTTAGTAGTGTGAGTGTGCTCGATGGTCTTCCATCCCTTCCCTCATGCTATATGTGGTATCATGAATTCACTCATTCAATAAATTTTGGTGAATCCACTAGAGAGTTATCATCAAACCTTCCCTCTTGTGAGCGGAGGCTCCCTAGTCTCTTTTGTCTTTATCCCTTACTTCCACCATAAGGGGTATTGTATCCTTGTTTTCCAAGATAGGGAAGGTCCCCCTTATCCTTTTCTCATCTTTCTCTAGGTTACTTTTCAAAGTATAATTTTTGAAATGTTAGGTTATGTGTATTCTCATGATATTCCTTCTTAGCCTCATTGGTTAGAACACATTCATGGAACTGATTCCCAATTTATCTAAGGGCCTCACTCATTCACAAGGCCATTGTTTGTGGCCTTGAATTCCCCTTTAAAAGTGTGATCCCCATTTACCTATACAATAATAAGGGGGACGGTTCCCTTGTGCCTCAAACAATGCTAAGGATATTTATCACTCTCCACTCAGAGACTTTTATGTCATAGGTGAGCCTATCTTACCTCCATTCAGGGACCCTTCTAAAAATGAACAAGCCTCTCATTTCCTAAGTGGGTCCTTCATTGATGACCTAGGGTAAAATTAATTCTTGTATGCCTCCCCCCATTACCTCCATGTTCTTGAACCTCTTGAGCATCAATACTTTTGTGACAGTTGCACACACCTTTCCACTAACTCCCATTCACACAATCTAAGTATGCATACAACCACATCGGTACCAACCTAAAAAGTCTTCAAATGTTGGCCAAGTAAATTTTAGCATCCCCAACCAGCCTATAGTAGGAACCATACCCCAAACAACCATTCATCTGAAAAACCCCCAAAACATGAGCCAAGTCTTCATGATAACCATTACACAACCTACTACCTAAGCACACATCCCAACATATGCACCACAACAAGTACACTTCCCAATAATCCCTCAAAGATAAGCAGATATCCAACACCTTCTCCCAGCCACAAGGACAAGTGTACCCCCCAACAACCTCACAACTTCTCGGACATCTCTTCTTCCAAACTGTAACACCTCCCTAAGCTTATTTCCCCCGTGCCAACAATATCACAACCCTCGATTGTTATGATTTAGGGAGGTGGAACCCAAACATGAATTTTAACAACAACTTTCCCTTATTCAATTTAATATCCTTTCCTCATACACATATCGGGAGTAATGGTGGGGTGCCCCCCCGAACAACAACATAGCTCCATTTGGAGGATACTCTAGTCAGAAAAGGTATCCCATTAGCATAAGGAGGTATACGACAACAAAAATTTCTTTTCATTAGGCCTTTTGAAAACCATTCGCTACCTAAATTGTGAAAACATGCCCCCCCAAAATTTACGTTAACTTACTAAGTTTTGGGAAACTACAAGAGAAGACCCTCAATGCCATTTAGAGTCCTTTGCCATGGATTTCCTTGAGTTCATGGGAAATAACAACATCTTTGTTAATCTCTTTTCACTCTCCCTAATATATGACTACCTTCACTAGTTTCATTGTCTTCTACATCTACGAACTCTATGTATTAGCAGATAAGTTCATCCATCACTTTGACATGCCTATACTAGATGAATCTAATATGTTCACCCTAATGGGCCTCAAGCTAGAATATAAGGAAGCTTGTTCAACACACGATTATAGTACAAGGTTGTGGTGTCACATTGTAGTGAATTTGTTTTGGAATTTTTTTTCACTCAATGGAAAACATGACGCTACAGGGTAGGGTATGTCACATTTTGCATCATTTTTGTGTCATATCAATGTCAATTTTCACAATGAATGGTTTTACCAACATTATCTCTGTGACTATTTACATGATGCTTAAAAAACATTTGCGTTGTATTTGTATAATTTATTGTCCTTAAAAAAAAAAAAAAATTAAGGGGGGAAATTCCAATGAATATGTGTAAAAAATGTGTTTTTTGCATCATATTAACATTTCATGCATCAAGTTGCATCTCACATACATCATTATAGTGACATCTAGCGTTGTTATATAAAAAATTGTGTTTGTTTTGCGTTCTTTTGAATCTTTTTACACTTAATTTGCATCATCTTAATGTTGTAAGTGCATCGTACTAATGTCACAAGTGCATCATTTTAACATCATATTTGTGACGTAATCATTATTGATGATTTAATTATTTATTATTATTATTTTTTAACAAAATCGGTTATGAGGCTTTATTTAATAGCGGCAGAGGGGGCTGCCAACCCTTACATATTCAAAATCAGAGATGATGCTCTGTTTACAAGCTTCTTGACTAAAGAGCCTATCCAGTATTAACACCACAGCTACTTGCCGAAACTAACTACTTAGAACTGAAACTACAAACAAGACTGCTGGAAATCCTCATAACGCCTGAAGCAACCGGAGTAGATCTCCACCGAGAGGCTTCATTACCCAACCTTGGAGGAAGCCTCTGCGGTTGCTTCTGATATCTTGCCTAGAGCCTTGGTGAGCTCTTCCACTCGAAGTTCCAGCTTGCTGAGTCTCTTTCCAAGGTCTCCTATCAGGTTAGCCGCATCCTTCAGACCGGTATGGATTTCATCTGAGAGGTCATCTTTTATGTTCTGCATTTCTATGTTGAGCATCTCCCATTTGTGCTGGGCAATGGACGCCTTGATACTCTCCAACTCCAGCCGAATCAACTCGATTCGCTCCTTCGGGGTCAGACCTGGTTTGGACGCGGACTTCATTCTTTTCCAGCGCTCTGAATAAGAACTAGCACGGGAAGGCCACGAATTCGTTTGGAAATGAGAGAACGCAGCAGAGTCTTCCCTTTTAATTGTAAAGTAGTGCCTCCTCCTCGAGAATCCCCTCGATCCGAATCGGATCCCAAATCTCTGCTCTGGAGATCGACCGTCTGCCGTAGTAATGATGGGGATGGAGTCCGTCCGGCCTTCCATATTGTTCACGTGAAGCTTCAGCGCACAAGATCCGATTTGATTATGGGATGATTTGAAGGGAAGCATCCTCATTCACCTTTAGGAACCCTTTGCTCAGAAGAGAACCTCTGTTTGCCTCCTTGTCAGCGTGCCCATTCAAAATTCGTAGAACGTGGTTCAAATGATATTCTTTGAATTGCAACAGGAGAAGAGAAGATTTCCTGTACAGCTGAGCCAGAGTGTTGTCCTTGGGAATCTTTTTAGTGTTAATTGCATCCACTACTTGCTTAGAGTCTCCAAAGATCCTTATTTCCTGGATACCCAAATTTATCGCCCAATTGAGACCTTGCCAAAGCGCAAGATATTCCGCTTGGTTGTTAGAGGCATGGCCTAAACCCCAAGCATACGCTGTTTGAATTTTGCCAGAAGGGTCCAGAATTACTCCCCCACCTCCTGCCTGATCCGGGTTTCCTTTGGAGGCCCCGTCAAAGAAAAGGCACCATTCTTTGAGCGACGATCTCCACTTTAGAAATTCCTGCTCCTCCATCCTTATCTCCCATTTACAATTTGGAAGAGGTTTGATTTGATTGATGCCAGGATGATCTTGGCTATATTCCTTAAGCCACCTGCTTTCCTCCTCCGAGAGTGGGGCCGAGTTCCTAATATTGGCCTTGCCTTTTAAGACTTCTACCATCATGGTCCTGGCTTTAATTGCCACCTGGGAGGGCAACCTTCCTACGTCATTAAAAATTCTGTTGTTCCATTCCAGCCAGATCTTTCAGCAAGTAAATTTGGGTAACCACATCCAAACTGTTTTGAGGAGGTATTTTTTTCTCAGGTCAAACGGGGATAAGGACTGCCAGCTGCTTAGCCAGTCTGAGGCCGAGGAAGGGAGAATTGGGTAGGCTGCTCCTGTTAGAAGGCCCCAAACTTCTTTTGAGAACTCACACTCGAAGAGGAGATGCACAGGGGTTTCTTCATTATTTCTGCAAAGCGGACAGCGGGAGGGGCCCTCCCAGCCCCTCTTCTTAAGATTATCGAAAGTTAGAATGCTGTTGTGAGTCAAGGTCCAAGCAAAGTGATCAACTTTGGGAATTGAAGGGAAATTCCAGAGTGCTTTCCACGGCCCTGTGTTTGGGGGGGCCCAAGGAATGTTTAGGGCTGCCTTATATCCTGCTGACGCTGTGTAATTCCCTGTGGGGGAGCCCTAGCCTCGTTTATCTTTGGTCTGGGCACTAATTGGCGCCTTCCCATGAAGGTAACCAAGGAGAATCATTGCTTCTTCATGGAGTTCCTCCGGGTAGCTCCCCAAGTTCCAGCCTTACCAGGAGAGATGGTCATCACTTTTCCAAAGAGAGATATCCCAAAGAGTTTTGTGATTGTTGGCTAAGAGCCAATCACCAATGTTATTTATTTCTCGAACTCCTATGAGGGGAAGATCGCCCAAAATAGAGTTTTCCTTGATCCGGATTTTTGCTCCGCTTCCCGGGATCCAAGTGAGCTTTGGCTGAAAGAAGGACAGGGCTCGATGGCACAGATAGAAGATTGGGGAACCTTTCGTTACTTTAGGGGGTCTCTCTAGACAACGGTCTCTATCTCCACGAAAGTATTTTTTCCTAAGGATTTTCTTGCTCCAGGTTCTTTTACCAGTGATCATTTGCCAAAGCAATTTGCCTCCCATAGCGAGATTATGAGCAGCCACATTTCTTATATTCAGTCCCCCTTCCAAGGTTGGATTCTTGACCTTGCCCCAATTAACTAGATGAAGTTTTCTCGCAGAGTTTTTGCCTCCTTCCCACAGGAATCGACGCAACGGTACATCGATTTTTCTTGAGATTGTTTTTGGGGCGAGCAACACCGAGCATTGGTAGATAGGAAGGCTGGAAATGACAGAATTCATCAGCACCACTTTGCCTGCTCTGGTTAGCCAATTAGCTCCCCACGCTTGAATCTTAAGTTTGATCTTATCCACCAAGGGCAGCCAGTGCACTACCATAGCCCGACCTTTGAATATGGGGATCCCGAGATAAGTGAAATTATCCCAAACTGATATTCCTTCCATGTCAAGGATGCGTCCTATTTGCTGCAGGTCCCGAGGGGTACAATTCCAGCCGTAAATCTTGCTCTTATGATAATTAATTTCACTGCCAGAGCAGGCTTTATAGAGGTCAAGTTCAGACTTGAAGTTCCGGGCTGTCTTGATGCTGGCAACACCCAATAAGAGGGTATCATCTGCAAACTGAGCGTGATTGACCTCATTGGTTGAATGGGTAATTCTGATTCCGGGAAGAGATCTGTTTAGGAGACAGCTTTGCAGCTGGAAACTTAGCACCGAGGCTTGTAAAACATAGAGCATAGGGGAAAGTGGGCAGCCTTGTCTGAGCCCCTGAGAGGCCTTGAAAAACTTGGCAGGCTGACCATTGATCAAGGGGGCGATCCACGGAGCTGAAATACAAGCCTTAATCCACCCCATAAACTTTTGGGTGAACCCAAATTTCCTCAGTACAACAAACAAGAAATCATGTTTGACCCTGTCAAAGGTGTTGGCGAGGTCCAATTTGACTACCATTCCTTTCTCATTTTTTTTACAGCTAGTGTGAATGGCTTCCTGAACTAAGATTATGTTGTCAAGGATTTGTCTCCCTCTGACAAACCCTCCCTGGTTTTCCGGAATCAACTTTGACAAGAATTTCTTGAGCCTGTTTGCTATTATCTTGGTGATAATTTTGTATCCTGTGTTGCAGAGTGAAATCGGTCTGAATCTATTAAACTTTTTTGCCCCCTTCTCTTTCGGAATGAGAGCTAAGAAAGAAGAATTGGTGCTGCTGCCCAATTTGTTGCAGTTCTGAGATTTCATGACCATCTTGCATAAGTCTTTTTTGATAATGTCCCAGCAGTGGATATAAAAACGTGCTGTAAAGTCATCTGGCCCAGGAGCCTTGTCTGGGTGCATGTTGAAAACAACTTTTTTGATTTCCTTTTCACTGATCGGCTTTCTCAGCGACCCATTCTCTTCTTCTGTAACCAGCTCTGGAACTTCAGAAATCGGGTAAGAGCACGAGTCCGGATCCTCCATTGCCGGGGCTGAATACAAATCTTTGAAGTAGTAGTGAGCGACCTCCTTGATGCTATGGGCGTCCCTGTGGACTTGGTCCTGCTAATGGATCTCATCTATGGTATTATAATTTATCCGTGCTTGCGTGTGCTTGTGAAAGAAGGATGTATTCTTGTCGCCTTCCTGGAGCCATAATGCCCTTGACTTCAGCCGCCAGTAGATCTCTTCTTCTCTGCAACGTTTATGAAACTTACTTTGGATTTCGGATTCCTGCCTGAGGAGAGCCTGGGTGACATGAGTCTCTTCCATAACCAGTTGGTGCGTTTCCAAGGTTTCCTGCGCATGTTTCCTTTCCTCCAGAGGTGATTTCAGCTTTTTGGCCCAGGATTTGAGAATGGATTTAAGGCGTCTAATTTTCTCCTCCCACACATAGAAGGGAGAGCCAGTAACGGAAACGTTCCAGGAAGTTTGAACCAGGTTGAGGAAGTCGCCTTGTTCTGGCCATAAAGGAGAAAACTTGAATGGAATGGGTCCGAGAGAAGAGCTAGGCCAAAGCGAAAGAGAGATGGGTTTATGGTCAGAAGTGTAGTGAGGGAGAACCTTAGAGGAGGCCCTCAGCCCGATGGTGAGGAAGGAGGACTGAATCAGGAAACGGTCTAGCCTGGCTGCTATATGACCAGGGCCTAATCTTTTATTTGACCAGGTAAATTTGCCATTGGTTGGAGGAATATCCTCCAGCTCCCATTCCGACATCAGATCCTCCACCCATTCTCTAGCAGGGTCCTGAACTATGGAACCCCCCTTCTTTTCAGCCAGCGAAAGGGTGACATTTAGATCCCCTGCCACTACTAAATTCTCGAGAGTGTGCATGTTAAGAAATGAGTGTACAAAATCCCATCACTCTTTCTTCTCAGTGACTAAAACAGGGACATACATATTAAAGAGGCTTACCTGGTGGTCAGAAATTTTGTCATGTAGCTTGGTGAAGAGCCAGTGAGTGGTGCCGACTTCTTCCACAAGTTCCAGCTTTGACGAATCCCAGAAGGTTGCCAGTCCCCCCGAGGCTCCTCTGGCGCCTACTACCCTGTCAGGGCCCTTTTTCCAAAAAGAATGACTTATCCTTAGGAGGTCTGCCTCCTCCAATTTCGTCTCCTGGATAAGGAGAACTTCGGGTCTTTCAAGCCTTACTAGATCCCTCAAGGCTTCTTCTTTCAGCTTGCTCCCTAGTCCTTTACAATTCCAGGAGACGAATTGCATTATTTACTTGATGGAAGAGGGAGCCCGCCTTTCGGTGTTTTCTCCGGCTTCGTCCCTGATCTGGTGGTCACCATCTCATGGAGTGTGTACTGAGTACCTTGAGCAACTTCCTTGACGGCTTGCTCTTCCCTTCTTTTCTTTTCAGTCTTCCGTCCTCTCTTTGGCTGCTCCGGAGTGCCTTTTGGACTACTTGCCTCTCCTTCTTCCTCATCCGGGTATTCCATTTCTGTATTCGAATTCAGACTAATATATTCTTTGCTCGGGCTAGGTCTCTTGGGGGGCGAGGTGGTTTCCGATGGGACCATGGGAGGATCTTCATATCCGTCTGTTTCAGCTACAGGGACTGGGTACTTTGGTGGGCCTTCTTGAGCTCTTTGAGAGTGTTGACCGTCCTTTGGGGGTTCCTGATTCCTTTTGTCCTTTCCTCTGGAGTTATATGAGTTTTTCCCTCTCTTTACTTTCTGCCAACCTTCTGCATCCTCATTTCCGGGGGTTTGCATTTTGGGGAAATTCCTTTGAAAGTGGCCGTGCTCCTGACAATTCCTGCACTTGAAGGGCAGGTGCTCATAATCAAGTTTTTGGTAATGGGTCCAAGTTCCAACCGTAAGCTTTACTGCTTCAGGTAGCCCTGCCTCCAGGTCAACTTCCACGCAGATTCTGGTGCAATTATACTGCCCTCGGTTGTCAGCTCTATCAATATACCTGCCAACACCGTTCCCAATCCTTTGCAGTGATTCAGAGTCCCAACAGTGCATCGTGAGGTTAGGTAATCTGACCCACACCGGCACTTCTTTAGGCATGTCCACCAGGGGGTCAAAGT
>JASDQU010739744.1:6565-31511 GCA_032191745.1 Picea mariana | reverse complement strand
TCCTACACAATCTTCAATATTAAGAATTTGGGCATTCTGTCAACGCAATATTATTCAACCAGTAGTATTTGGGACCTATCTCACTAGATCCTCTCTTTGCACCGATTGCAGTGGTACCCCTCTTTCATAAGCCTTTTTTTGTGTGGACCCACCCACCCTATTCGACACCCTTATTTGGGACCTATCTCACTAGATCCCTCTCTTTGCATTAATAATAGTTGTATCTCTCTTTCAAAAGTTTATTTTTTGTGGAACCACCTACCCTATTACTTCTTGCCTATCTCCTTGGTCCAGAAAATTAGACTGATCACCTTCATACAACTCTCCAGTAAGGCTTTCTCTATGTACCCACTCACCCCTTTCTACTGCTCACCTCTCACTCTTACTCGTGTACCCTCCCCAGATGGAAACCCAAAACCAAGACTTTGGAAAACACCTAGTTTCCCTCGAAGAATCCTTTAGCAACTTCCAGTACTAATTCAAAGTAATTCAAACTCAGAATGATCCAAGTTTGGCTCAAGTTAATTCCAACATTGCTACCCTTAATTCCAATCTAGCTAGACTCGACCACCTCATTGCGTAGATGAACTCCATGATGACATTTTTTAATAAATTCAAGGGCCCTAACTCCACAAAACAATCTTTACAGAAAGAGGGAGTAGAATCACCCCCTTCCATGGCTTTTCATTCTTACTCCTTTTCTCATGATATGCATCTTCCTAAAGTGGAGGTGAATAAATTTGATGGCTCAAACCCCATTGGCTGGGTCACTCAAATGGAACATTATTTCTCATTGCACGACATCAATAATGAATTAATAAAACTTCGTGGTGGTGTCGTCTATTTAGATCTAGAGAGCTGGCAATAGTGGAAATGGCGTAAAAATACCCATCGAGGTTATATTGCTTGGATCCAATTTGTTACTGATCTTTATAAATGTTTTGACACAAACACTCATCATTTGGGCCATTTGACCAAGCTTAAATAGTTGGGTACATTTGAATACTACGTCAGTACATTTGAGAAATTGGATTTCCACACCAAAGGAATGTCAGACACCTTCTTTTGTGAATGCTTTATTAGTGGTCTCAAGGACGACATTCTCGCTCATGTCCTAATGGATCATCCTAAGACCTGGCTTGAGGCCACTCACAGAGCCAATAAAGTACAACATGTGGTCATTACTCAGATAAAAAAGGAATCCTTTATTACCCATCCCCACCCCACCAATCCAAATCCTCCTTCCCCTCCTCTTACGGTCTAGAAATTAACCAGGTCGAAAATGGTTGAATGCCAACTTAAGGGTATTTGCTACAATTGTGATGAAAAATACTTTACGGGGCACAAATGTAAAGAGAAAAATATTTGTATGGAAATTTCTAAAGATGAAGGTGATGTTTCCCCTCTCGAATCGCTTCCCTGGGTAGATGATAAAATTCTACCCTCTTATCAAACTAAGGTAGAACCCCTCATCTCTTTGCATGCTCTGATTGGTATTTTGGCTCCCCAAACTCATAAATTATTTGTCTATACCAAGCATTGTAAATTCATTGTCATCATCGACAGTGGAAACACCCATGACTTTATTCATCGATGAATTGCTCAAGAGCCCCATTGCTATATCCATGTAGTCAACAAATTTCAAATTATGATTGCTAATGGGGGTTCCATGAAATGTGGGGGTCATTGTGAAAATGTGTTTTTGCAAATTGGTGATTATTCTTTGAAATCCTAGATGTTTTCCATTGAAATGGGGGGGTTGTGACATTATTCTGGGGGCTGAATGGTTACGCACTCTAGGCCCCATCACCATGGATTCCAAGGAATTATACGTGAACTTCCAATAGGATGGGAATCACTAAAAGTTCCAAGGCATAACGATAAGTTACCCTGAGATCATTAGTTCACACTGAATAGAAAAACTCCTCAAAAATGGCCATTCTGACATCATTTCCTAGTTCCATGCCATTAAAGCCTTTGAGACCTCGTCCTGAACCATTCATACAAACATACAATTTATTCTCTCTAAGCACCACTTATTTTTTGAAAACCCCCAAGGCCTCCCACCTCCCCGTGGTCCCCATGATCATTCCATCTCACTTGTACCTAGTAGTCTTCCACCCATTTTTTCCCTTATCGCCACCTATTCACTCATAAAAATGAGTTTGAAAAAAATATTCAATAATTATTAGCTGTGAGTGTCATCTGCCCCAGTACCAGCCCTTGTTAATCTCCCATGGTCATGGTACTAAAAAAAGGAGGGTACTTAGTGCATGTTCCTTGATTTTCGGGCTCTCAAAAAAATTACCATCAAAGATAGATTTCCCATTCCCGTCATTGATGAATTGACTTGTGCTCAATTCTTTACCAAACTTGATCTGCATTCTGGCTATCACGAGATTCATATGAAGGAGGATGATATTCTCAAGACCACCTTTCATACTCACACAAGCCATTATGAGTTCTCGGTCATACCTTTTGGCATGTGTAATGCACCCTCCACTTTCCCAAGTCTCATGAATCACATCTCCTGACCCTTTCTCCATCATTTTGTCCTTTTCTTCTTTGATGACATCCTCATTTACAATAAAACTTGGCAATCCCATCTTGCCCATGTGGATCAGTTCTTACTTCTACTTTTTCAGTAACAACTCTTTCTTAAAAGGTCTAAATGTGATTTTGGGGCATTGGAAGTAGAATACTTGGGGTATATTGTTAGTAAGGATCATGTCCAAGTGGATCCCAAGAAAATTGAAGCTATGAAGGATTGGCCCCACCCTAAGACTCTTAAAAGTTTGCACGGATTCCTTGGTTAAACTGGATAATATCAAAAGTTCATTTATAATTATAGAAAAATTGTAGCCCCACTCACTGCTCTCCTTCATAGATCAAACGTTCATTTTTTTGGGAAGGCATGAAGTAGGAAATACGATCTTTTGTGGCAGAATGTGATACTTGCCAATGAAACAAGGGAGAAATAGTAAAAAATCTAGGCACACTACAACCTCTCCCTATCCCACTAGATATATGGATAGATATATCTATGGACTTCATCATCAGATTACCCAAATATGGCAATAAATCAGTCATCATGGTTGTGCTTGGTTGAATTTTCAAATATGCTCAATTTTGTGCCCTCCAACACCCATTTAAAGCTTCCACAATGGCTTAATTTTTCATGGACAATATCTTAAAACTACATGGAATGCCACAATCTGTTGTCTCAGACAACTATTTGACTTTCACAAGTAAATTTTGGAAAGAATTGTTCAGGCTCCAGGGCACCCAATTACATCTCAACACTTCCTATCTTTCCTTGACTGATGGTCAAACCAAAGTTGTAAATAAGTGATTGGAATCCTATTTGAGGTGCTTCATGTGTAAACTACAATCTCAATGGGTTCAATGGTTACCCCTTGTTGAATGGTGGTACAATAAAACTTACCATGGTGCCACTCACATGAGTCCCTTTGAGGAAGTCTATGGTCAAAATCCCCCCTTCGTATTATCTTACCCACTAGGTGTCTCCAAGGTCTAGGAGGTTGACATAACCCTCATAGTTTAGGTATAAATTATACACATTCTCAAAGATAATTTGGTCAAGTCTTAGAATCAAATGAAGAAACAAGTTGATCAACGTCATTCCTAATGCCACTTCGCTGAAGGGGACCAGGTGTATCTTCGTCTACAAGCATAGAAGAAAACTTCCCTCAAAGTAGACCACTGCTAGAGCCTTGCTCTAAATTTTATGGCCCTTATACAATCATCAAGCGCATTGGTCCTATGGCTTACAAATTAGCACTTCCTAGTCACTCTTAGATCCGTATAATCTTTCATGTCTCTTGCTTAAAAAAAGTGATTGGATCCAAGTGCTAGTTTCAAACTAGTCTCCATGAATCGAATGAAGAAGGTTCCATTTGGTTGCAGCCACAAGTCGTCCTGGCCCAATGCGAGCGTTGTCTTTGTCAATGCATGATTCATGAAGTTTTAATACAGTGGAAGGACACATAGCTCGAGGATGCCACATGGGAGCCAACTTCCATTCCACAACAATTCCCACATCTCAAGCCTTGAGGACAAGGTTGTTCTCTAAGGGCGCGAGCGGGGGGAGGGGGGATGTTAGGGTCATAACCTCCCTAACCCCTAAATGAGATAGAATATTATGTATTTCTATGTAATAAAGGCTATCATTAGTAAATAAGGCCTATGTAATAATGTGAACACAACTATTATAGGAAGACTTACTAGAAGGTTCTGCCTCTAGAAAGTTCCTCCTCTAGAATGTTCTTATGAAAATGGAAGTAGTATGTGTTGACGCCCAGAAGCGCAACGTAATACTCCTACCTGCAAATGGGTTGCAATGCCTTACTATTTATATACATATACTAAATAATATCTAGATAGGTGGGACCTCCTTGTTTGAATCATGATAAAGAGAAAACACTGCTCTAATTTGCATTCATGACGACTTTACTAAGCATTCCCTGTTTGAGAAAACACAAAAATTCGAACAAGTTTTCACATGCAATCAATGATTATAATGGATGACAATTTAAAAGATGAAAGAAAGTGATAAACACTTTTCTCACAACTTCTATACATCACTATATTAAGGTTCATTTGCATATGGTAAATGTTCAAGCTTCAACTCACACACATTATTCATGGTTATGATGGTGGACAATAGTTATGTTATTATTTGATGGAAATTCAATCCTTACAATTTGGGATTTGTTAGACATAGTATTATGATCATATTATATGACATGTTTATTGTAGGTGATGAGGTGATCCCCTTTTTCTAGCAATGGATATGAAATATGGTGTTAAGTTTGCATACAACAAGGTGGTAAATTGTTGTTGTTTTTTGGCAAATTGTGGCCTATTATATGGTTTGTTATGCTAATGTTTTGGGGCCAATGTATGGCGTGCTCGTACTTGGGTTGGTGGTCATTTATGTTGGAAATGACGTGCAATTACTGCATATCGCTCCAACCATACCCCCAAGGCCGCCATCCTCCTTGGTTCACATTGTATTTGGCTTGGGCTGTGGTTACTCTGTGTTGCTTGACTTTTGGAGAAAATAACAGTGTCGTTGGTTTTCCTTTGCATTTTCCACAGAAGGTATGAGTTTCTTGTCTTCCATTCATTATGCACTATGCTCCAAGGTAGAATAGATGGTTGGCTCTTAGATTTTTCTTGCTGGGTGCTTGCTTTCTAAAGTTACAGTGGCGAATATGTATGCTCTGTCTGTGCGAGTTGGTTGGCATGTTGAAAATGGTTTATGGTTTCTTTTCGTTGAATTTTTGGGTTATGGTTGCGCAAATTATATTGTTGTTCCCTGTCATAGTTGAGCACTCTAATTCCAGGGTTTGTTGATAATAGATTGGTTATGATACTCCATTTTTGGGACTAGTTATGGTAACTATGGTATGCTATGACTCTTGTTTCGCTCTTTCTGCAATTTCAAAATGGGTTTACCTCCATTAGTAACAATGGTGTTTTGGTTGTGATGGGTTCTATTTCTTGATTTGCCACACAGGCATAGCTGAATTTTTGGCCTCCATTATATCTTTCCCCATCTGAATTGTTATGTTCAGCCTCTGGGTGTTGTTTGCGACCTTGTGTGGTTTGAGGGAACTGTTGTTATAAATGAAATGGAGAAACAAGGTTTTGGTTTCTCCCCAACTACCGACCACGACCTAGTCTGAAGTTTTGTGATAGTTGGTTAGGTGAATGCGAAGCTTGGTTCTTGTTCTATGATTGGTTGTTGGATGGTGGAACTGTCAAAATTACTCCCACAATATTGAATGTATATGAGGGAAATTGTTTGGTGACACTTTAGATTCGACTGTGTCATAGTTGTAATGATGATGTTAGAGTTTTGGTTGTATAAACTCCATTAACTAATGCTCTCTCCCTCCGGTCAGACCTGAACCTCTCTGGATCAGGGGTTGTAAAAACATGCTGGGGATTTAATTTGAGTTTGGTTCTGATTGAAGAATGGGTAAACCTGTTACTTGCATCGTTGGTTGTGTGTTACCTATGAGGGTTTTTGTTGATTTTTATTGGTGGATCACTGGTGAATAAAGCCACTAGACCTTCGAACCCAGTTTGTCATATGATAAGCATTGTAGGGTTGACATCAAACTTATGTCAAATTGTGGTTGGCATAGATTTCACTCCATCCTGCCCTTAGTTGGTCTGAGTTGTTTTACTAGGTCATTCTGTTGTTAAGTAACATATGAAATTAAAAGCCTGCAATTAAAATACAACAATTTTTGCATTGAATGAAGTTGGTTGTAGTGGTTTTATTTCAATGTTATGATGTTAAATGTGCACAATTGAATATGACCTGTATGGTGGTATAATTCCTACAGAAACGGTTTATGTTAAAGACTTTATAATGTTTAATTAAATTAAACAAAAGAGGCATTTGAATATTTTCAAGCTCTCCTTGTTATATAACTTTTGAGTTATGTTATTTTATGTGGAAGTTAAATGGTTTGTATTGGTTCTTCTCGACCCTAACTGTTGGTTGGAGTTATTTTTCTTTTTATTTTAGACAGTTCTTTTCACCTTCGCTCAAGTAATAAATATCTGTGTAAAGGAAAAGGAAATATGGAAATTGTGGGGTGGCAGTTCTAAGGATTTTTATATTTTTGTTTTATTTGGAACAACTGGGTCTTGAGTTTGAATGTTGAAAAAATATTTTTTGGAATAATAACAGTGATGATTTGAAGGTAATAAATGTTAATTCATCAATGGAACAATAACCATCTCATTCCCGACCATTATATCACTTTTTGATTATTACAAACCCCTCACTTTCCCAGATACATTTAAATTTTCCTTGTTCTATTGTTGTGAATTTCATTAGAGTGAAAGGGGTATTAAAAGGAAGAAGATGGGCATTGATTGGTGTTTGGATGTTAGTGTGATTGTTTTATGAAATTGCTTGAAAAATACTCATGGTGTTCCCAACCATTAAACATTTTACGCTCATTACAATCCCCCCATTTTCCCAATAGACTTGTTTACTCCCTGTTTGAACATCAATTGATTGGTGATTTTAAGGATGGATTGCATGTGCTTTTGTGGCAAATGATAAGAGCCAATGTTTAATTCTATTTAGGTACAGTTAATGCATGGATTATTAGAAATTTTCATGATGTGTTTTGGACTATTTCTTCAGGATGAGCCTTTTCAGCAAAGGCAATAATGGTAGAGGTAATAGAGGCAGGGGAAATTGGCAGCGGGGTCACATAAGACCTTGGTTCTCTATATATTTTGATACTGACCCCCAGGAATTGAACCATATTTCCCAGGATGGTTTATTTAACCTAGTAGGCCAAGGGATCCTCCAACCCCGACCTGAAAGACCACCATTCCAAGCACATCATAACCATTTCAGCATCCCAATCCTTCCTCATGTATCTATGCGACCAGAACTGCCCACCAATGGACAAGAGATTGTCCACCAACCTGTTTTTCACCACCACAATTATCTCACTGCATCATTTCCATTACCCCCTCCACCACCAAAAAACCAAGTTGCCCAAGTTGAGTCTGTTGTCTCACCCATGCAATCGTCACATGACAGTAAAAGATTGAAAACATATGTCCCCGAGCCTGTGCAGGATAAGGGAAAAGGAATAACCACTCACTCTAGCTCATCCAAATATTCTTCTAAGTCAGTTTCCTCTCGTCTTCATCTTAAGGATGACTGTTCTCATATCATTAGTGAAATTCATCCTCAAGGCTCTAACCAGTCAAAGGCTGCCACAAAAAAATCAAAAGGGGACAACAGTGAGAAGAGGCCTAATGCCTCACATAGTAAATATGGATTTTGATGATTGTGGTTGTTTTATATGTTGAAGACAATATTTTTATTTTGATAAAGTTTTGAAAAACAAACATATATTTGATATTGTTTTGGACAATAACATTCATTTGAGCATTTTTGATTGGACAACTTGGATATGATGCTATTTTTTGGGGAGATGATCATATTACGTTCTGATACACACACACACACACACACATATATGTTTTGAATTAAATGATTTGGATATTTGTTATTATAAAATGAAATAAATGGGAGTCACAAGGGGTCCCACCTATTTATTTATTATTTAAGACCCTTTTTTATATATTATTATTATTTATTTGTCTCAAACTAATTAGTTAAGTTAATTTGAATTAACTAAAAAAAGGCAGTTCAACTACCATAACTTATTGAGGAAGAATATAAGCTCAATCAAATGAAGAGACAAATGGGGAGAATAGAAGGAGAACCACAACCATAAGGTTTTCTCTATACTAGTGAGATGCTTTCAACTTTCATTCATTCTGAGTTTACTAGAAAGCTTAATCCTCTTGATGACAACAAGGTCTTATTGAAGGCAACATGATTCAAAAATCGAATCGCATATTTCAACATCTTGTTTTAAAGGTGTCTGATTTATCTTTGATAGTCTGTGTATTTTTGTTTGTGCATGAATTGAGTTTCATGACTGATAAAGAATATCCATCAAAGTCATGTGACAACATTTTGTAGCAGGCTGATCCAAATCTTTAGCTTCGGTTTTTTTCTTGATTGTCAAAATCTTTTTGTATGGTGCCCATTGAAGGCTTCTAAATTTGATTTTGGTCCCTACCCTCGCAGGGGTTTGTAGAGAGAACTTAGTTTTGTATCTCATAATGAAATAAATGAAAAAATATGGTTACTGTTTCAGTCTCAAACATGTGTTTTAATGATTTGGTTCATTCTTTTGCTTTGATCCCCATATACACATTTGTATAATTTTTGTACACATTCATGTAACTTTATTTAAAGTTTACTCTCTTTGCATTGATATATACAACACATAAAAACTAGCCTTGATCCTCTGTAATTAATACTTGTGGATTAAGCGATTGTTTTTCAGGCTATAAACCCCAGGTAACATTTCCAACTATCTTGTCCTAGCCTGACAAGATTTGAAAATGCTTGAGTAAGGTTTTCATACTTTTTCCTCAACATTTATTTGGTGACCATATTGGGGAGATCTTCCATATCTCTTTGGTTGATTGTATTAACGATTATCTTTAAATTTTTCTGTTTTGTTTAAATACTCGAATGATTTTTCATGACAATACCTACTACAAGACAACCCAATATTGGAAACGGTCTTAATGACCAAACTAGCATTGCTTTGACCTTATTAAACACTATTTTAGAAACTGTTAGTACTTGAGCTGAACTTGAACGCTCTTGGGAAGTAGTTGAAAGAGATATAAGTATTCGTGAACGCTGGGAAGCTAGGCAAAGGCAACCCATAAATGATCAATAACCTCTCTTTTCCCAAATCCTTGGTTTTTCTTTTCATGTCCTCAAATACTCGCACCTCTCGAAGAAGAAGAGGATTGTCCCCTGAAGCTACTCCTATTTTTGAAATAGGAAGAAGAAAAATCGTTTTTTCGACCCAAGAAATCTCTCTAAGGAGAAAGTTTTCTGGTTTTTCTAGTTCACCTTCATCACCTATACCTATTATCGTCAACATGACATCTGTAGGTAGTGGTAGTGGAATCAGAGGTGCCTCCTCCTTCCAACCTTTTGCTTCGTCAATAATTGGTAGTATATACAACCATTAGATCCCTGTCCAATCCACTACCAATCCTACCAAAGTGATAAAGAAATATGTGCTTTTCCAGTTTGAAGAAGATGCTACGACCACTCCATGGCACATGTCTTATCCCTTGAATCTGGCACCTGCTACTCACCCATTACATAAGTTTAAGGAACATCTTCCTAAGTTCTAGAGGAATAATAATGTTTCTACAAATGAACTCTTAGTAGCATTTTCCAATGCTTGTCATAACATCGGGGGCAATGATAATGATACTTGCATGCGCTTATTTATTAATTCCCTTGAAGGGAAAGCTGCGACAATTTTTTTTGACCTCCCTCCTAAAATTTTTTCCACATGGGAAGAATTGGTTTATTGGTTCAAGTCCACTTATGGACAGTCCAAAATTCAGACAGAGCAATTAAGGGAATACAACAATATTTCCTATAAGGATGGTGAAACCATTAAGTCCTTTAACCTGTGCTTCACCAAACTATACAATCAAATTCCTGAACTAATTTACCCCCAAAACCAAGCCACCTTCATGCATTATTATAATGTGCCACCTTCCCCTTATCATCATAGGCTCGAAGAAAAGGATATAGACAATCTTGGTTCCACTCTTCATACTTGTCTTGAATGTGAAGAGAAAATTGAAAGAGTGGGTCTCCCTAAAGGGGACTCAGTGAAGCAAACATATATGTCTTCCCTCCTACAACTCATGAAAGATATGAACAATAGGATGATAGCCTACGAACAAAAGGGAAATGTTTCTTCTCCCACCCATGTTGCATCTTCTTATTCCTCAGTGCCTTTGAGGAATACCAATGAAAATAATTTTCAGCCAAAGGCCATTATGTCTCACAGTTGGTGTAACTTCTGTGAAGAAAATCATGAAGAAAGTACTTGCAAAGTTAAGAAAAATGCAAAAGATAAGATCTTTGGCAAAAGGCCCGATACCGCAATTGCGGTTCTAGATTGGGTTGAACCGAAGGATGTTATGATAATCAATACCAGGAACAAATCTTACCCCGCCAAGGGAAAATATGATCCTCCTCGTACTTCTTCTTCCCCAAGTTCATCTTCACAAAGTGTTGATGCACAAGCTGTCAAAACTTCGGAAAATCAAGGAATTCCTTCCCCTCTTCCCTCTTCTAAACACAACATCCTTAACCAATTGGATAATATCAAGGCTGATGCTACTCTTTTGGACATGGTTGCCATCCCTGAACAACAAAAGCATCTCAAGAATTTTATGGAAGGTAAAGTTTCTACTATAGCCAATCTTTTTGAAGAGTCAAAAGAAGAGGATTCAATTGTAAATAAAATAGGTGTAAATAATTTTAGGAAACTTGTAAAAAACCCCCCTTTTTATATTTCTGTAAAAATTATGGATAAAATAACTCATTTTTTCCTAATTGATGGTGGGTCTGGTCCAAGTGTAATGTCAAAAATTATCATGGAAGATCTTGGCTTATCATGCACTAATGAAAATTTGAGAAGCATGCTCTGTTATAACAGTCTACAACATTCAACTGTAGGTGAAATCAAAGATGTAACCTTAGTTCTGTGTGCACATCCTGAAATAAGAACAACCCTCAGTGTCCAGGTAATTGATATTCCAGTAAGAAATTATTCAATTATTTTAGGAAGAGACTGGCAAGCCTTAATGGGTGGATATATTTCGCTTGATGTAACACATTTGTCTGTCCCTAGGAACGGAAATAAAATTATAATATTAAGGGAAGGAATAATTTCACCATACATAGAGAGTGTTCCCCAAACTAACGTAAATTATCTTGAAGAAGATTTGGGGGTATCCTCTATCTTTGCTGATGAGGGTGACACTATCGTTGAACCAATTGATTTTGACGATGGCATGTGGCACATGCATTTCTATGACTCATTCTCAAACGAAGGTAATGGAGCTGGCATTATTCTATATTCTACTATAGGTAAAATCCACAATTTTTCTTATAGGTTACAATTTTCTTGCACGAACAGTGTCATCGAGTTTGAGACCCTATTGTTAGGCATTGAAAATGCATATAACCTTGGTTGTGGCCACCTTACAGTCTTCGGTGATTCCAAACTTGTTGTGAACGTTGTACGTAATATTTATTCACCTAGCAATAAGTTGCTTAAATGCTATACCCAAGCTGTTTGGATGTTTATCTCAAACATGTTATCATTTACCATCACTCATGTCAAGCAGGAACTCAATTCAATGGCTGATAGGCTAGTTGTGTTCGCAACATCCCCTACCTAGCATCTTTTGCCCCAAAGACCTGATTATATGTTTCAATCTCTATATCGTCCTCATATCCTTGATAACGTGGAATCATGGTAGGTATTCCCAAGTGATGAAGGCATTTGCGTTTTCATATAAAATGAACCATTTAGGCCCAAGGAAGTCATATCCATTGAAGACGATAAATTTCCTAAAGGCTTGTCTCCTCTCAAAAGTTCATTTTCGTGAAGTGCTGTAAGCAGCAAAGAGATACATAAGGAAGAGGAGTCGAAAAGGAAAGTGGGTGATACCATTTCCTTGAACCTTGGGACACCGAAATCTCCAAAGATTGTTAAATTAGGTGCCCAATGTTATGACGAAGAAAAGGCGAAATTCATATAGCTACTCCATGAATTTTGAGATGTTTTTGCATGGTCATACGAGGATCTTCGTGGTTTTTATCATGTTCTCATACAACATGACATTCCTATCAAGGAAGGGGTAAAACCAGTTAGGAAAAAATAAAGACCTATTAACCCTGAACTTGAAGCTACTATTAGGAAAGAGTTGGAAAAATTATTGAAGGCTGGTATAATCTTTCCAGTTAAGTATTCTGAGTGGGTTTCAAATCTGGTACCGGTTCGAAAGACTACTGGTCATATCAGATTATGCGTCGATTTCCACGCATTGAACATATCCAGTGTCAAAGATCATTTTCCTCTCCCTAATATGGAAATGATTTTACAACAAGTTGCAGGGTCACAAATGATGTCCTTACTTGATGGATTTTCTGGCTATAATCAAATCAAGGTAAAGATGACTGATAGATATAAAACCAAATTTACTACACACTGGGGCACATTTTCTTATGAACGTATGCCTTTTGGCTTGTCTAATGCAAGTGCCACCTTTCAAAGAGCTGTGCAGATAGATTTTGACGATATGATTAGTAAAATTATCCAAGTTTATCTCAATGATTTGATTGTCTATTCAAAGAACTGGTTGGATCATTTTGGTAATCTTAGAAAAGTTCTCATGCGTTGCAAAAAAATTGGTATTTCTTTAAATCCTTCCAAGTCTATTTTTGGTGTCACTAAGGGAAATCTCCTCGGTCATATTGTTTTTGATTCAGGAATAAGCATTGACCCTGAAATAATTACTACAATTCTAAACCTTCGCCCCCACCTCCAAGAAATAAGTCCAAGATTTCATGGGCATTATCAATTTTGTTTGTAGGTTTGTTCCTGATTTTGCTGTCATGGTTAAACCAATTCATAATCTTTTGAAGCAAGATCGTTCTTTTTCTTGGACATGTGACATCAAAAATGCTTTCCTTAGGATTAATAAAGCAATCAATGTCACATTGGTTTTGGTGAAACCGAATTTCGAGAAAGATTTTATCATATATACCAATTCCACTGAGGAAGCAATTTATGCCATCCTCTTACATAATGATGACCAAAACAACAAAAAACCTGTAGTATAAATGAGCCAGATTTTATCAGACGATGAAATCAAATACTCTTATATTGAAAAACATGCTTTTTCTCTTGGTAAGGCTATAGAAAAATTTCACCATTTTATTTTAGGCAAGCATACACAGGTAAGAGTCCCTTTGCCTACTGTCAAGTTTCTTCTCTCACAATCTTATCTTTCAAGGAAACTTGCACATTCGCTTGCAAAAATTCAGGAGCATGATTTAACCATCATGAATTCAAAAATGATAAAGAAATGAGACTTATCCCTTCACTTAGCTCAACACCTTGAACCAAGTGAAGAACTTGATGATCAGGATAATCCTCTTTTATCTCTGTTCTATATTGAAAATAAAAATCTTTCTATAGCTGAACACCCTTGGTATAGAGATCCGGTGTATTACTTGTAGCATAAAAAATGCCCAGATAACTTGGATCCTCACTAGAGAAGAAGTCTCTGTCTCGAATCTTCCAGGTATATCATTTTGGGAGACTTCTTGTTTAGAAGGTCTGATGATGGTTTATTACTTGGATGTGTGAATGATGAAGAAACACATAAATTGTTACATGAAGTTCATGGATTGTTAATTTCTGTCATTCACGTTGGTGGCTATTTTTCCACTAAAGGTACTGCCTCTAAAATAATAAGAAATGGTTACTATTGGCCTTCGATATTTCGATATTCCTACAAATTCGCAAGATCTTGTGATAAATGCCAAAAATTTGTTGGGAAAGAACATATTTCTACCATGCCTTTACAACATGTCCTACCAGATTTCCCTTTCTCTAAATGGGGCCTAGACTTTATTGGTCTTATCAATCCTCTGTCTTCTACATGACATATTTTCATTTTGACAGCTAGAGACTACTTTACTAAGTATATTGCGACTGTCTCTCTTAAACATGCATAGGATGAGCATGTAATTTCTTTCCTATAAAATATTATCTTTTCCAGATTTGGTATTCCACTAGAGATCATTACGAATAATGGACCAACCTTCATTTATGCAAAGTTAACTCAATTTATGGTTAATTTGGGGGTCAAACATTTCACTTCATCAACCTATTACCCCCAAGGAAATGGGCAAGTTGAGTCCACTAACAAAAACCTGGTTAGGATCATCAAGAAGGCCATAGAGGATAAACCTCGCCAATGGCACACACTTCTCACTTACACTCTCTGGGCAAATCACACTACCACGAAGGCAAGCAAAGGTTGTACTCCCTTCCAACTCACATATGGTCAAGAGCCTATTCTGCCTACTAAGCTGGAGCTTTCGTCTTTACGACTGATGTTACATATTGATGAATTGAATTCTTCCAATGTTCCCCAAAGTATAAATGCACTGTTAGCCTTGGAAGAACAAAGTAATTTTGCCTTATAGAACATAAAGAGAAGGAAATGAATTGGGAAAAAGTATTTTGACAGACGAGCAAAAGCTGTTGAATTCAAGATCGGCGAAAAAGTCCTACTATGGGACTCAACTCATGCTGAGAGAGGAAGACACTCAAAGTTCCAGAAACTATGGCTAGGTCCCTTTAAAATCGCTTTTCTCCTAGGTGCAAAATCATACCTTCTAAAGGATTTAGAAGAGCGATTGTTCTCTTACAACACCAATTCCCACTTGAAACATTATGTGGAACCAGTCTAATAATTAACCTTTTTTTGAAATGAATTCTGCATATAGTCTTTTGTTTTACTGTTTGCTCTTTTTTTTTTTTTACTTTGATTTATTGAGTTTTTAATTTTTGTTGTTGTTGTTGTTGTTTTTTATATAAATTTATCAGAAATAAGTAATAATGTCATTCTATAAGTATTGTTGATCAATAAGAAATAAGGTATACACATTTGTCATGATTTCCCCCTTTCAGACATCGCTGAAATCACTTTTTGCTTTCAACTATGTTGTAGGATAGTTGATTTTCCCTTCTTCCCTATTTCTGCTTTCCCTTTCTTCCTTTCATCATGAGATTCAAAGAGCATACTAGCAATTTTCTCTTTAAAAGATTTAAGAAGTATTATATGTTACATATTGTTTGAATGTTATGCATACATGACCAAACCCCCTCATACGTACCACTTTCCATAAGTTATTCTCAAAATCCTGCCTCATTATTTCCCTTAAACCATCTTTTTCGCCTTGTTTCATAACTATTCTTTTTCCAACAGTTTTTTTATCATCTACTGGTCTATGAAACCAGACATACTGAGTTCTGAATCTATTATAAATAGTTTTCCCTGTGGAGTGGCTAGTTTGTTGACGCCCAGAAGCGCAACATAATACTCCTGCCTGCAAATTGGTTGCAATGCCTTACTATTTATATACATATACTAAATAATAGCTAGATAGGTGGGACCTCCTTGTTTGAATCATAATGAAGAGGAAACACTGCTCTAATTTGCATTCATGAAGACTTTACTAAGCATTTTCTATTTGAGAAAACACAAATATTCGAACAAGTTTTCACATGCAATCAATGATTAGAATGGCTGACAATTTAAAAGACGAAGGACATTGATAAGCGCTTCACTCACAACTGCTATACATCACTATATTAGGGTTGGTTTGCATATGGTAAAGGTTAAAGCTTCAACTCACACACACATTATTAATGGTTATGATGGTGGACAATAGTTATGTTATTATTTGAGGGAAATTCAATCCTTACAATTTGGGATTTGTTAGACATATGGTATTATGATCATATTATATGATATGTTTAATGTAGGTGATGAGGTGATCCCCTTTTTCTAGCAACGGATATGAAATATGGTGTTAAGGTTGCATACAACAAGGTGGTAAATCATTGTTTTTTTTGAAAAATTGTGGCCTATTATATGGTTTGTTATGCTAATGTTTTGGGGCCAGTGTATGACGCGCTCATACTTGGGTTGATGTTCATTTATGTTGGAAACGACGTGAAATTACTACACGTCGTTCCAACCATACCCCCGAGGCTGCCACCCTCCTTGGTTCAAATTGTGTTTGGCTTGGGTTGTGGTTACTCCGCGTTGCTTGACTTTTGGAGAAAATATCAGAGTTGTTGGTTTTCCTTTGCGTTTTCCACAACATGTATGAGTTTCGTGTCTTCCATTCATTATGCACTCTGCTCCAAGGTAGAATATATGGTTGGCTCTTAGATTTTTCTTGCTGGGTCCTTGCTTTCTAAAGTTAAAGTGACACATATGTATGCTCTGTCTGTGCGAGTTGGTTGGCATGTTGAAAATGGTTTATGGTTCCTTTCTGTTGAATTTCTGGTTTATGGTTGCGCAAATGATATTGTTGTTTCCTGTCATAGTTGAGCACTCCAATTTCATGGTTTGTTGATAATAGATTGGTTATGATACTCTGTTTTTGGTACTGGTTATGGTAACTATGATATGTTATGAATCTTGTTTCCCTCTTTATGCAATTTCGAAATGGGTTTACCTCCATTAATAGCAATGGTGTTTTGGTTGTGATGGTTTCTGTTTCTTGATGTGCTGCACAATCATAGGCGAGTTTTTCAGCCTCTTTTATTTCTTTCCCCATATGAATTTTTATGTTTGGCTTGTGGGTGTTGTTTGTGACCCTGCGTGCTTTGAGGGAACTATTGTTATAAATGAAATGGATAAACAAGGTTTTGGTTTCTCCCCAGGTACCGACCAAGACCTAGCTTGATATTTTGTGACAGTTGGTTAGGTGAATACGGAGGTTGGTTCTCGTTCTATGATTGGTTGTTGGATGGTGGCATTGTAGAAATTCCTCCCACAGTCTTGAATGTATACGAGGGAAATTGTTTGGTGATACTTTATATTCGATTGTGTCATAGTTGTAATGATGATGTTATAATTTTGGTTGTATAAACTCCATTAACTAATACTCTCTTCCTCTGGTCGGACTCGACCCTCTTTGGCTCAGGGGTCGTAAACACATGCTGGGGATTTAATTTGAGTTTGGTTCTGATTGAACAATGGGTAAACCTGTTACTTGCATTCTTGGTTGTGTGTTACCTATGAGGGTTTTTGTCGATTTTTATTTGTGGATCATTGGTGAATAAAGCCACTAGACCTTCGAACCCAGTCTGTCATATGATAAGCATTGCATAGTTGACATTAGCCATATGTCAAATTGTGGTTGGCATAGATTTCACTCCATTGTGCCCTTAGTTGGTCTGAGTTTTGTTACTGGGATCATTCTATTGTTAAGTAACATATCAAATTAAAAGCCCGCAATTAAAAGAAAACAATTTTTGCAGTGAATGAAGTTGGTTGCAGTGGTTTTATTTCAATGCTATGATGTTAAAGGTGCATAGTTGAAGATGACCTGTATGGTGGTATAATTCTTACATAAATGGTTTATGTTAAAGATTTTATAATGTTTAATTAAATCAAACATAAGAGGCATTTGAATATTTTCAAGCTTTCCTTGTTATATAACTTTTGAGTTATGTTATTTTATGTGGAAGTTAAATGGTTTGTATTGGTTCTTCTCGTCCCTACCTATTGGTTGGAGTTATTATGCTTTGTATGTTAGAAATTTCTTTGCACCTTCACTCAAGTAATAGATTACTATGTAAAGGAAAATGAAATCTGGAAATTGTGGGGTGACAGTTCTAAGGCTTTTTATATTTTTGTTTTTTTGGGAACAACTCGGTCTTGAGTTTGAATGTTGAACAAATAATTTTTGGAATAATAGCAGTGATGATTTGAAGGTAATAAATGTTAATTCATTAACAGAACAATAACCCTCTCATTCCTGACCATTATATCACCTTGTGCTTATTACAAGCCCGTCACTTTCCCAAATACATTTAAATTTTCCCTGTTCTGTTGTTGTGAATTTCATTAGAGTGAAAGGGGTATTAAAAGGAAGAAGCTGGGTATTGATTGGTGTTTGGATGTTAGTGTGATTGTTTTCTAAAATTGCTTGAACAATACTCGTGGTGTTCTCAACCATTATACCATTTTACGCTCATTACAATCCCCCCATTTTTCCAATATCCCTGTTCACTCCTTGTTCGAACAACAATTGATTGGTGATTTTATGGATGGATTGCATGTGCTTCTATGGTAAATGATAAGAGCTAACACTTAATTCTATTTAGCTAAAGTTAATGCATGGATTATTAAGAAATTTTCATGACATGTTTTGGACTATAGCTTAAGGATTAGCTTTTTCAACAGAGGTAGTAATGTTAGAGGTAACATAAGCATGGGAAATTGGCAGAGGGGTCACATAAGAACTCGGTTCTCTATAGATTTTGATGTTGACCCCCAAGAATTGAACCATATTTTCCAGGTTGGGTTATTTAACCTAGTAGGCCAAGGGATCCTCCAACCCCGACCTGAAAGAGCGCCATTCCAAGAACATCATAACCTTTTCGACATCCCAGTCCCTCCTCATGTATCTATGCGACTAGAACCGCCTGCCAACGATGGTTGGCAAGAGATTATCCACTAGCTTGTTGTTCACCACCATGGTTGGCCTACTGCATCATTGCCATTACCCCGCCCACCACCAAAAAACCAAGTTTCCCAAGATGAGCCTGCTGTCTCACCCATGCAATCATCACATGCCAGTAAAAGATTGAAAACAAATGTCCCCGATCTTGTGTAGGATAACGGAAAAGGAAAAGCTACTCACTTGATATCATCCAAAGATTCTGCCAAGTCAGTTTCCTCTCGCATTCATCTTAAGGATGATTATTCTCATGTCATTAGTGCAATTCAACCTCAAGGCTTTAACTAGTCAAAGGTTGCCACAAAAAAAATCAAAAGGGGACATCAGTGAGAAGAGGCCTAATGCCTCACATAGTAAATATGGATTTTGATGATTGAGGTTGTTTTTTTTTTAAGAAAAAAAACATAATTTTATTTCATCAAATGTGAACAAAATTACATTCTACATATACACTTTTGTAGTGTATTCCTGGTACATTTTGAGTGTATATTCTAGTTGCTACTGTTGTAGCTCAAAAAGAATTTATGCAATTGCACTTTCATAGGGTCTTCCTGATCCCTTTTAAGATTCAGTGTTCTTATTGCTACTATATGTAGCTCATAAAGTCCCTGATGATGGGATATTTTCCCATAGAGTCCATGTGGATACTTAGCTGCTTGTAAACAAAAAGTTTATTTTATCAGGCTGTATTTAACAATCTGTTTGAAATCAATCCAAAAATAGTTGATGTAGATATTCCTGAACCTGGTCATTTTGTACTTTTGTTACTTTCCATTGGCCCAAAGCTAGCTGAACCTGCTCTTTCAACCTCTTGTCCGCTTCCTTATTCCTCTCCCTATAGTCATGTTGGAAAGTAAGTGAATCAAAAGAGGGCTGTAGAAAATTTATGTCTTCCACTAAGGTATCAAGTCTAGTATTTAAAAATCTTTGTGTGCCTCTTATCCAATTTATGACATTCATGGAATCCACAAAAACATTTAAGGAGTGACAAACCTTTTCAATGCCGAAAGCATTGAGAAGTTTAAGGCTCATCAATTCGGCATAATTGTTTGTTCTCGTCCCTAAGCCAAAGGTCATAGAAAAGTAGTGAGAGTTTGATAAAAAGAGAATCCCTCCACCCCCACAAATGTTTTTTTGTGAGGCCACATCAAAGAAACCCCAGGGGTTTGTTTTGTCAATCTCATCCTTCTGAATCTGTCTAGTCTTGACTCTTTCTTCTGGGGTGGATAGAGAGGAAAATAAAGATAAACTCTTTGCCGCTATAATCTCTGGTACCTAAGATACTCCTTTGAAAATAAGGGAGTTTCGAGCTAGCCAAACACTCAAAATTATCATAAGGGGCAAGGCTCTAAGGCCCTTGCAAACTCTAGTCAACCACTAATTCTGTCACACTTGTTCCAAATTTTGCCCAAACCAGTTGCAACGAAGGTCCAAGAGTCTTGAAACTTCACTCCAAACTTCAATGATGTAATGACACTCCAAAAAAGATGAAAATTAG
Source organism: Picea mariana (assembly GCA_032191745.1). Classification (NCBI taxonomy): domain Eukaryota; kingdom Viridiplantae; phylum Streptophyta; class Pinopsida; order Pinales; family Pinaceae; genus Picea; species Picea mariana. Next base: position 11,253 of record JASDQU010739744.1, on the reverse strand, counting down.
TTTCTCCTTCAGATTTAAAGAGAGCACCATCTTGGACCATGAATATTTATTTTCTGTAGAATTTCCTAGGTCGACACTTTGTTATTTAAAACATTCCACATGAATAATCTTGTTTTGGCTGGGAAATTCAGCTTCCAAGGCTTTCTTCACCACCAGACAGGCTCTCATTGATACAAGTCTAAGTTTAATTTTAGGTAGACCATATTTGGTGTGTACATCCTCGAAGGCCCCGTGTCCCAAATTAGTTCATCCTAATAGTCCTCAAGCATGATCTATGTTTTCTCTAAAATTTTTAAGTGCCTTTCCATCTCTGAAACTTCCTCATCTTCAAAACCCAACGAGCTTTCTGACTGCCATTCTTGTGACTAGTTTGTGGTAAGTCTCGGCTCAACGAGTTTATTTAAAGTGTTGAAACCATTTGTACTCAAATGATTGAGGGGATGATCAGAGAGTATGTGATGTCCATCGCATTCCGACCAAGGGTCTATCCCCAATCTGAAATGTTTTCCATTGCCTATCTTCCAGGCAAGTCCGTTTTCAATGGCTGGGAAAGCATTTGTGACTGCCTTCCAAATCACCGAGGCACCTTTCAAGGATTTATTTGGACTTCTGATCCATGTCTCCAAGGGAATCGGTTCAATATATTTTTGCACCACTACCCTAGTCCAAAGACTAGAAGAGTTTAAAAGTCACCGACCTCCTTTTTCCACCAAAGCTTTGGAAAAGAGAAAAATATTTTTCAAACCCCATCCTCCAAGAGGCTTTGGTACAATGATATTTTCCCATCGAACCCAAGGAGTTACATGTTATTCTTTCTTTCCACTCCAAAGGAATTTGAAAGTGAGTTTTCTTGCTGCTTCCAAAATTTGTTTTGGGTTCCATGAGAGTGACATCTAGTAAAATGGAATAGCTTATAGTACTGGCTTGACCAGAACAAGTCTTCCAGTGCATGAAATCCACCTATGGCTCCAGATGTTTAGTCTTTTATCCATTTTATTCAAAAGCCACTTCCAGGCTTCTTTTCTATATTCGTTTGGTTTTAGAAAGAAACCCATATACTTTAGTCCATTGTCTAGCTTCCTTTGCTCAAAAGGGAAGAAAAGCCTAAGGGCTTGAAATTATTATTTAGAGAGTAAATTTGTAGTGAGGGACACTTTCCCTTCATTAATTTTCATGCCAATTTCTTTGGAGAAAAGAAATAGTATATTCTTTAAAGTTTCAATCTCCCTTCTGGATCCTACACTGAAGATTAACACATCTTCAATGAAGAGAAGGTGAGTAAGTTGCAAAGCTTGCGTAATTTTGATTCCGAATAAAGAACCAAGTATTTTTGCTTCCGAGATAGCTCTACTAATTCCTTCAATGACTAAGAGGAAAAGTAGAGGAGAGAGCGGGCAACCCTGTCTTAAACCTCTTTCTGAAGGAAAAAAGGGCGAGGTTGAGCCATTAATAAGCACTGCAAAGGAAACTATAGTGAGATAGTTCATGACCTAGTTGATGAAGGGAACTGCAAAGCCCAAATGTGTTAGTAATAAAGGAATGAAAATCCAACTTACTCTATCGTAAGCTTTGGAGAGATCAATTTTTAGCACTGCACCCTTTAATTTCCTAGACTTAATACTGTGAAGTCCTTCTTGTGCTACCCTAATTGCTTCATGAATTTGTCTACCTTCTAAGAAGCCAAACTGCTTTCCCAAGATTGTTTATGAAAGTATTCTTTTCACTCTTCTTGCAATAACTTTTGAGATAGATTTATAGACATAGTTACAGAGGGAAATTGGACGAAAATCGTCTAAGGTCTCCAGATTATCTGTTTTGGGGATGAAAGATACGAAGGTGGAGTTTAATATTTGTGGTATTCTCCCTGAAACTCTGGTGTCCTCTACCAACTATAGCAAATCCTATCCCAGAAGCTCATAAAAACCCACAAATAATTCAATTGTTCAGTCGTATGACCTAAGATTTTGTCTTTTTGAAAGTTGCGAAGAACTTCTTTTAATTCTTCTTCTGTTACTTCTTCCATCAATAAACTATTATTTACTTCATCTACAAATCTTGGAAAAAGTTGATCTATTTGGACAACTTCTTCTATGGTTTCTTGGTTTTCTGCTTTAAAGAGTTTTTGATTTTTTTTTCCCCCAACCTTGACATACCTTCAAAAGAGTTCTCCATATTTCCTTCCTAATCTTTCAGCTGCCAGATGGTATTGACACTCCTCCTGCCTTTAGCAAAGGCTTGAAAAAACTTTGTATTCTCATATCCACTTTCTAGCCATATAGCTATGATTTTCAGTCTCCACAATTCTTCCTTTTCCTTGAGTAGTTTGTTTCTTCTATTATCTAAACATAGTAGAGAAATCTTGGACTCAAGTGTGGAAAAACCACCCCCTTCTTCTTCAGAGAAACTTTGTAGCTCAGATTCAATTTGTTTTAGTTCCTTGTCTTCATTTTGTCTTTTGTGAAAATCCCAAGGCTTTACTTTCTCTTTGATCCTTTTCTTATTTTCTACAAAATGAAAGGTTGTAGACCAGTGGCTGTCCTGGTGAAAGGGTGTCCAATTTTCTTACAAGATTAATGAAAAAATCATCCTCTAGCCATGTCTTGTTAAATTTAAAAGGACTAGCTAGATTTTTTGAGCCCTGTCTGAACTCAATGAAGATCGGGTAGTGATCAGAGATACCTCTACTCCCAATCCACTATTTCATTGTAAGTTGCTTTTCCAGGAGAGAGTCAACTATAAAAAAATGGTCCAACCTTTTGGCTACTCCGTCCTCCCCAACCCCGTTGTTTCTCCAGGTTGGTTTGAGAAAGATGGGATGGAGGTCAATTAGTTTGCATTCAACAAATTTTTGACCAAAGTAGTCTTCCAATGGGTCATCTCTAGCGTGTAAACCCTAGACTTCTGAAGGTCCCAGGGAGAAATTTAAATCTCCTCCTAAGATTACTAAGTGGTCTTTTAAAAAGGAATTGTTGAAGAGATTGTCCCAGAAAGGTTTTTTGTTCTGATAAGGGTCATAGACATTTAGTATGTGAAGATCTTCCCTTAACTCCATAACCAAAACAATAATACCTAGCCCATAATCCATACCCCATACATTTGAGATTTGAATAGTTTGGGTATTCCATCCTATTTGCAATCCCCCTAATATTCCCAAGGCATCCAAGGTTTCAAAATTCCAGCTAGGAAGTAGCAACTCCAATCTAGATTTTACCTCCTCTCCTTCCCCCATAGTTTCTTGTAATAAGAATAGATCAAGGTGTTTAGAGAAAATCACCCTTTTTAAAGATGTTTTTTAAGGGAATCGACCAAACCCCCTGCAGTTGAAAGACATGCACTTCATACATAAACCTTTCCCTGGGGCCTCACTTCTATAAGTGACCTTTCAATCGACTGTTGTTTCCTCGCTAGAAGGTCAAACCTGGCTTTGGATTGTGCTTTTGAAATCAGGTATTTTGTCCCACGACCCCCTCTATCCAGTGACATAGTCACTTCCTTTCCTAGGCTTTCCGACGATGTGGTTTTCTTTTGGTATCTAAGAAAATAACGAGTAGACGAGTTTTTGAGGGAATCGAGGACAAAGAGGAATCATCCTCGGTGCAACAGAGTCACTTTGGGGATGGGGGATATCCCAATGATAAATCTGACTTGAAAGTGTTCGAGCCTCTGTGGGCCTGAGATGAGGGATCGATATCGAGGGACATGTTTTTGAGAGCCTCCAACCACTCATTGCCTTATTATAAAGTTAATTTTTTAATTAAAACAGTAATAGGAGGAGATAAAGGTAAGGGATTAACTGAGGCCAAGTTCCTTGAGTTTCCAATTTTAGACTTGATAATGCTTAAAGGATTGGACCCTTCCACCGCTTTTTCAGGAAGGGGTTCTTGAATTTCCTGCAATGGAACGCCTTGTTGTAATTCTAAGGGCCGCCTTAAGTCCACTGGGTCCTGGTCTTCATCATTGGGGGATCTTGTATGACTTCTCTCCTCCTCCTGTAACACTCTCTTCCCCTTTTCACTGTTGTAACCCTTTCCGCTAATTCTTAAAGGCAAGTGACAATTCATCACCAAATGAACATACTGATGGCATCTTCGACATCTGAAAGGAACATCTTCATAGTCCAATATCTGGGAGTGGGTGCAACTTCCCCAACTAAAATCAATTTCTTCTCCTATCCCTTCTCTAACATTCAAATTGACTAAAATCCTTGCCACTTTCCTCTGTTTTGTCTCTTCAAAGGGCGAATCCGCTTATAAGAATTCCCCCAAGAAATTTCCTATTTCTTTGAAATGTTCCAAGGACCAAAAATGTAAAGGCAATGCCCGAAGGAGGACTCAAACCATAATTTTATCCAATTTCTCTCGACTGGAATAAAAAGGGGGCTCCAAGGCTTTAAAAGTAGTGGGGAATTGTTAACACTCCAATTTTTTCCAAGTACCCATTTTGAATGATCTAGTTGTAGAAAGTTAAATGCAAACCAGTTTCTGTTTAGTTCAATGATCTCTGGGGTGTAACCAAGATGCTCTTTCCAAGTGGAATGTGCCTAGTCGATGATGGATTTGAGCACGAAAGTTCTACCACTTTCTCTTCCGACCAGGGTTTGGTTTTCCATTTTAATAACATGATTCATACTCACATCCCCCCCGAGAACTAGATTCTCGACTTTTCCCTTGGTTTTTAAGCCTTTCCTT
>JASDQU010739743.1:615515-648701 GCA_032191745.1 Picea mariana | reverse complement strand
AACCCTAGAGTTTGGTTTATGGTTCCCAAAAATAGAAGATTTTACATTGACTGCATATACTAATGCATATTGGGCTAGTAGTGTAGATGACAAGAAAAGTACTAGTGGAGGATCCTTCCACTTGGGAAAATTCCTGGTATCATGGTTAAATAAAAAGAAGACATCTATATCACTATCTATAGAAAAATCAAAGTACATTGTTGCTGCATCTTTCTCCACACAAGTAATGTAGATGAAACAGACCCTAGAATATGTACAAGTGAAATATGATCATCCATTCACTATTAACTGTGACAACATCATTGACATAAATATCTCTAAGAATCATGTTATGCATTCTAAAACCAAGAATATCCCAATTAAATACCATTTTCTAAGAGATCAGGTTTCTCAAAAGGTAGTCAAAGTGGAATATATTGATACTAAAGAGAAAATTGCAGACATGTTCACAAAACCTCTACCAAGAAGTACCTTTGAAAATATTAGACAGAAATTGAGAGTAATTACCATACCTCATTAAAAACTACAAAATCAAAAAAAAAAAAGAAGCACATGGACATGGGGAACATCACCTTAGTGGGGGTGAAGAAAGATCACGTATGTCATTGTTGTCAAAGGGGGAGGATTAATTGTAAAACCCGGTTAAAATAAGGGGTTCTTACTGTGTTTCCATCAATGTCAAAGGGGAATATTTTTGGAATATTGGTTATCATTGATTTCAACTACAACAAACAAAGCACAAGTCAAAAATCTCAGAAGGAAGGAGCACTAAAAAGGAAGCTCTATCGGGATCAAAATTTCGACAGAACTAATGAAAGTTTTTCGTCCATAAATGGTGAAGAGATCCTCATTACAGTCAATATTATCGCAGTCATTAGATCCATATTGGGAGAAAGCTTAACCATTAGATAGAGGGAGAGCTAGAAGCTAAGAGAGATTAAACTGTCAGATCTAGATTTCAGGTATAACCAGAGCTACCAGATTGAACTGATCGATCGTTAGTCATTGGTCAAAGCCAAGAAAGATATATAAAGCTTAAGGACTCCAAAACTTCACCACTTTGGAGATTATTGGAGACAAGGCAAAGGCATGAAATCGTGAAATCTTTGAAATCCCACCAACCTTCGGATGAAGGAAGAAGTTCAGGTGAATACTCGATCGTCCAATCGAGTATAGTGGAAGGACAGGGTAAGCCACAAATTCATGGAGTCCCAGAGTGCCGAAGCCCCAAAAGCCTATCAACCATCAGATCAAGGAGGAACTTCGGAGGAATTCTCGACCTCCGATCGCGTATAGTGGAAGGATAGGGTAAGCCAAAAATTCTCAGAATCTCGGAGTACCAAAGTTTCGAAATAAACAAAGACCATCAATCTCAACACTTGATTAAGTCATAATCATTGGATTAAGCTAGTGGAAGGATAACATAAGGGGAAGTTTTCAACTGAAATTAAGTAGTCAACATTACTTTATGACCACTTCGATAGGTCAAAATATGAGAGATTTGGAATATTGTAAAGGGATAATAGCCCGAAGGCCGAATTTTGTAGGACTTGGTTCCAGCCCCTGGTCACAGGTTTTGATCACATGGGCGATGAAGAGCCAGTGTGTAAGGAACTTGGAGATTAAGCGTCATTTTTATCTTGTGGTCACATAGTTGGGTTACATGGAGTAAGAACATGAAGAATAGGTTCTTAAGAGGATAAGAACCAATGACATATCTCTCATTCATAGCTATCAATCATGTGGATATGTGACCAAATATCCGCTACTAAAATGGATGCTTCATTTCACAAGTTTAGAAGGTGGTCGTAACAATAAATATCAACAAGTTTCCTTCAAAGAACCTCTCATACCATCCAAATCGCACATTGTTTGGGGAAACTAACTAATTTCACCTAATTGGGCATGTTCTGCACAAAACCCATGTCGTAAAATTTTAAAATTAGTTTTCATTACTTGAGAATATTCATACGAAAATCACTGTCTAATTTTGTGTTCGAAAATCAATTAATAAACAAAAATTTACCATTTGTGTTAATTAAATGAAGATGTGAAATGGTTCATTATTAAAAAGACACAATGGTTCAATTTCATACCTATTGGACTACTATATAACCATAAAGGTATGGTGAAAGAAAAGTGTCTCTGAGATCTACATCTGAATATCAAAAGCATGTGCAAACTCTAAGGAAGAAAGACATAGATACTTATGAAGTGAGGGTGGAAGGGAGGAACAAGGAAGGATTAGTATCATTTTCTAATTTAAGTTTAAAACAGGGAGTTGGTGCTTCATAGGGTTGGAGCCCTAAAACCAGGGAGTTGGTGCCCTAAAGCAAGGGAGTTGGTGCTTCTTAGGGTTGGTTCCCTAAAACAAGGGGATTGTTGTCTCCTAGAGTTGGTGCTCTAAATCAATATTTATATAAAACCTGTAATATGTAATTTAGATTTATACTCATTGATGTTATTTACTAAAGTTTCTTGTTGATCAATAAAGTTAATAAATAAGTATTTCAAAATTGATAAAAGTTATTAATATTGATTCACCTCCCCACCTCTTAGTATTAAACTACATTCCAACACCTATGTCTCGAAGGATGTCCACGCTTTTCACTTCAATATGCACATAATCAAAAACCAATTACCATGTTATAAATCTTCACACAAAACTCAAGTTATCTTTCTCATTTTCCTGAGCCCTCCCATGAGGGAGTCAAGCCCAGTCCCGCTCTGATACCATTGATTTTTCATATGAGATGATATATGATCGATATACGTTAATGATATTATTAATAATTAATAATTATATTATTAATTATTAATCCGGGAGAATGTCTACCTGATGTTACCCAAACATCAACAATAATTAGCATTCTACAACGATATCATCTTCTCACAATGTTTTTGAATGACTAATTGTTCTCATTCACAACATTTTGAAGAAGCATTTTTTCTTCACGAAAGTCAATGATCATAAAATGCAATGAATGAACTCTTGATATGATAAGTGTCAATGTGTCACATTCTCCCTTGGCCTTCGATATTGTCAATGCATCACATTCTCCCTTGCCTTTTGATATTGTCAATGTGTCACATTCTCCTTTGGCCTTTGATATTGTCAATGTGTCAATTTACTTGGTATTTAGGTTTTCATACATTTGTGGTCTCTTAATTGTTAGCATAAAACTCGTTGGTCAGGAAAAAAGATATTATTGTTCTATTTAATGTGTTTTTTCTTATGGGAATTTTGATGTTTAAAATGGGCCTCCTAAGAGATATAATAAAATATTATGAATTAGTCATTTTGTGGGATAGTTATATTTACAACTCACTTTTTAAATTGCAATTCATAAAACTATGATAAAACTATGACAAGTGAAATTGAAAAGTTGTCTAAAAATAAAATTAATGAAAAAAATTCTATTGATATAACTAAAAATAAAAAAATATTCAACTATAAATAGAAATGATTTTTTTTTAAATTGCAATTCATAAAATTATGATAAATTAAATTGAAAAATTGTCTAAAAATAAAATTAATGAAAAAAATTCTATACTAAAAATAAAAAATATTCAACTATAAATAGAAATGATTTTTTTTTCTAAATTCCTTAAACAACTAATTCCTTTGTACATTAACCTTAAACAACTATACTTTAACATATACATGTAAATTCATAACTTTTTAATTATATAATATATTATGAAATAAAATCCAAATCACTTAATATATTATATAAGTAAAGTAATATATAAAAATCAAATATATAGAAAATTATAAATATAATATATAGTGCAATCGATTTGGGTTGCATTTCAAATCAATCATATTTCCACGAAAGAGAAATCAATACAGACAAATATGATCGATCCATTTTGTTTGAACAAGCCAAGCCCTCTGTTTGTTGTTTGTAAGGTGATCTATATCATCAAGTGTACCCATTCCAAATTTCACTCCGATAATGTAATCCACAGCAGTCAATACATCTTGTGGCAATGAAAAAATCTTGTTCTCGGGTATATCAAGATTCAGTTTTTGGTTCGGATTTCGTCTACCAATAATCCAAATCACTTAATATATTATATAAGTAAAGTACTATATAAAAATAAAATTATAAATATAATATATTATATAATGTATAATATATAAATGTAAATTTATAATTTTTTAATTATATAATATATTATTAAATAAAATCTAAATCATTTAATATATTATATAACTAAGGTATTATATAAAAATCAAATATATAGAAAATTATAAATATAATATATTATATAATGTATTAGTTTTAAATTACACATGTTAATTAAGTGTTAATTGATTTAATATATAGAAAAAAATTGATATAATATAGTTTAACAATTATATAAAATTGAGATGATTTAATATATATTGTGTAGCATTTAAAATTTAAAAAAAATACTTCAATCCACATTGAAGTGAGTTGGGTTCATATTTATGCGTATTATATTATATGTAACATGATATAATATATTACATGACAACATGTCATATATCATGATATAATATATTATGGATAATATAAGATTCATACATCTAATTGAGTTTTATATTATACATAACATATAACATATATATTGTAGTATTTAAAATAAAAAATAAAAAAAATTCAATTCACATTGAAGTTTAATTAAATTTTATATTATAATATCTCTATATCTATATATATATATTCTCGAAACTGGAAATGTAAATAGGAGCAGGTCGAAGCATAGGGATTTTACGATATCCGGATATTGAATATGATGCACGCAGATGAACCAGGGATTTGACCTGAGTTATGCCTGAAAGAATCTATCCGTTGTGAATAGATAGAAAGAACATCCATCTTGCTAGTTTTATTTTTAACCCCTTTCGTCTTTTTGATAATGGAGATTACCATAAATAATACAAATAAGTCAAATATGACTGCAAAGCTATTAGACACTATGGTCCTCTAAAGTGCTCTACATACTGGCTAATAAATCCGGGCGCAGTTCCACGATCTATGCTGAAGTTCCTCGCCCAAATGGAGCTCTCCGGGATCTTCCCCTCTGCTGCCCCCAATAGATGATTGTTTTGAATTTTATATTATAAATATAAATATAAATATAAATATAAATAAATAAATATATATATATATATATATACCCCTCTGTTGCTCCTAATAAATGATTGTTTTGAATTTTATATTATACAATATAAATATAAATATAAATATAAATATATATATATTTCAATTCATATTGAAGTGAATTAAGTTCATATTTATATGTATTATATTATATATGATATAATATATTACATTATGTAATATCATATGTTATAATATAACATATTATGTATAATATAAAATTAAGTTCATATTTATATGTATTATATTATATATGATATAATATATTACATTATGTCATATCATATGTTATAATATAATATATTATATATAATATAAAATTCTTATATTTAAATTTTATATTATATACAACATACTGTATCATATGATAATATAATATATAAAAGTTATATATATATAATTGAATTTTATATTATACATGATACATGACATGATGATAATCACGTAATATGTAAGAGTCATACATCTAATTGAGTTTTATATTATACATGACATATGACATGAATGATGTCATGTATAATATAAAACTCAATCACATATAAGACTTTTATATTATACATGATATAATATAATATATTGTATCATAACATATGACATGATGTAATGTAATATATTATATCATGTTATGGAATGTAATATATTATATCATGTTATGTATTTTTTAATAAATATTAATTTAATTTATTTCAACGTGTTTTTAGGGTATTGTTTAAATGCTTTATGTTTTGGTATTTTTTGTCAGAATCCGACATTATAAATTTGGGTGAAATCACATTTTTTTGTTATTTAAATTGCATTTTTAAATGTATAAATAGATTCAACATATTAAAAAATCTGTAGGACACTTGGATTATATAAACTAAACAAATCAAATATGCATATCCAATCATATTTTACTAGATTTCGAGTAAAATTTAATGGAGAATATCCTCGAAAAAAAACTAAAACATAGAACGTTTAGCCTACATAATTTTTAAAAATTTAAATATAAAGTAATTAATGTATGAATGGACATGGGTACTTTATTTTATATATATTCAAAAGTAAATTTATTTACTTTATGGATATATTTATATCAAATTTAAAATTAATTTATGAGTATTTTTTTCATTATAAGTACTTTACTTAAAGCATTACCATAGTTAACTATGAGTTGTTATCCACCATTTAGAATGTGACTAATAAACATATTTAACTCAAACAATACCAACTCAACCACCATGGATGTTGTCATCTTCTAAAATGTGTTTGGTTCCTGTAAAGTCGATTTTGATAATACATTTTTTGTTTTGAAGCTCATTTTTTACCTCAAAATTCTCGGGATTAATATATAAGATTTCATAAATTCGAGGTCTCTTAAAAGTCAACATAAAACTTTTTGGTCGAGAAAACAAAGATTATTATTCTATTCAATCTGTTTCTTCTTAATTATATTATATTTCCTTTTATAAAGTTACTTTAGGTATTTTCTTTCTTGTTTTTATGTTTTTGTAAAAGCCCCACTGTTACCACATAAATGTAAGTGAGTACAATAGTGGATTTTTTTTTTCTAAACATCAAAGAACAATGTTACTATACATTAACATACTTCAATTTTTACAAATTTGTTTCTCATTTACATCCTATACTACAAGTTTCATTATACGACATCATTGCTTCTAATAGAATAAATCATAACACAAGAAATATGAGATATCTACCCATCCAACCTACCTGCAAGGTTGGGACCTCAAAGAAACATAATCAACGCTCAAGTCCAGGATTCATCAGATTGATCTTGACCATTTAAAGTCTTAATACTAGTGACTGTCTGAGGAACAAGGAAGCATCTAATTCATGTACCCAAACTCAAATCTAGAATCAGGATAAAGACAACAGTAAAGTACCTAATCATAATACAATTAATCATTCAAATCCTCAAATACAGTCAAGTTTTCCTTCTGTTAAAAGTTACAATAAAAATAATTAACCATCATCTAGATAATATGCCATCTCTCTATGAATTGTGTCATATAATTATTCCTCACCATTAAACAAAAATCTCTTCCCTCAAGGAATTACACCCATTATTCATTATTCAATATTGTAACAATTCTCGACTACGAACACATTTTGTTCAGATCCAGGAAATGCCATGAACACGGTCATCTTTTCAGAGAGTGTCCCCTCAATGTTGCTCACAAAGAAGGGAACCCAGAAGGCGGCAAAGACAAGGACAATTTTGCTCAACCAGCCGGGAAAAGAAGACAAGGAGGACGAAAGCAGCTAGCCCAAGTAAGTAAGGATCCCTCCACTAGTAATAAATATGCAACAATACAAGATCAACTAGAGAATCCCTCAACCCTCATAAATACCAATGAACTCCATGCGGACAATCCTCCCCAATCTATGAGCCAAGGGGAAGAACGACCATCACAGGGGAAGGAATCAGATCACCCCTCCCTAGATGCGGCTGTGGACTAGCAAGATTTTCTGGAGTTAGAGGATGGTGACGCTGAAATGGAGCTAGAAGAGAAAGAACTAGCTGGGGTGGATCTGGAGCACCTCGAACACGCCTACAGGCATCAAAAACTGTATACCATACCTAGGGATCAATTACGGAAGGTGCACAAGGTCTTTCTTAATTCCTCCACTGGATCCACAACTCGATCCATCAAGGGCCTGGGAATACAGAGCAGTCAATCAAAGAATTAGAGAAAAACTCAAAAAGATGAAAAGAAAAGAGGCAGGAAGTCTACCAACAAGCTTATACAAGAAATGGGCCACTTCATGGTAAATTCAAGGCAAATCCACCTCATCTCGGACAACTTTCCTCCTCTCCCCACCCCCCCTTCATCATGAAGATCATCTCCTGGAATATCAGAGGCCTCAATGGACGTAGAAAGCAAAAAATGCTACGAGATCTGATCTTTGTGGGAAAACCAGACATAGTATTACTCTAGGAAACAAAATGCACAACCAAAGACATTGATAGGCTACTCCCCTACTGTTGGAAGCAGGGGAAGAAATTTCAACTGCAGCCATAGGCATGGCTGGAGGATTGGCTATCTTCTGGAACACTAACTCATTGCTGATGGAGAATTTTATCACTACCAAGTGGTCCATCACTGCAGATTATAGGCTTATTGGTTCTAACAAGCCTAGACACCTAACCAATGTCTATGGCCCGGCCAACCCAAGGGACAAGCAATCCTTTCTCAGGAACCTGGAATACCTATCCCATCTAACCAGGCATAACAGATGGATTGTTGGGGGAGATTATAATCTCATTCGCAGTCTGGAGGAAAAAAAAGGGGGATCAAGATGCCTGGATCAGGATTCCAGTGACTTCAACAGCCTCATAGACAACCTCAACCTCATCGACCTGGAAGCCATCAATGGAAATTATACCTGGACAAATAGAAGAACTGGATTACACCAAATCGCCTGCAAACTAGATCGCTTCCTCATCTCTGACTCCCTTATGCTGGAAGGAACAGCTCTGGAAGATAGTATCCCAAATATCACTGGGTCGGATCACTGGCCCATCCAGCTATGGTTGGATGTGCCAGCCACTCCAAGTAAAAAACCTTTCAGGTTTGAACAGTTCTGTCTCAAACATCCAGATTTTCAAGCAAAGATCCAGGATTGGTGGAGGGAGGCAGAGATCCCCCGCAGCTCCAAGATGTACAGATTCCAGCAAAAGCTAAAGAACCTCAAACAAATTCTCAAACTCTGGAATAAGCAAACCTTTGGCAATATATTTGACTCCTAAAAGCAATTGTCAGAACAAATGGGGGCGATTCAAAATTAGATCTGGCTGCAAGGGTTAACAGATGAGCTTAAAGCCTAGGAAGAAAATGTAAGTCAACAGATGGAGGCCAGAAAAGGACAAGAAGAGATTTTATGGAAACAGAAATCACGCATCCAATGGCTCAAGGAGGGGGACCGAAATACCAAATTCTTTCATAGAACCATCATTCACCGATGTCATAGTAATAGAATCACGCACTTAATCTCCACCAATGGTGAGCCCATTCATTCCCATGAAGACCTGGAGACGACACTGATAGACTATTACAAAGATCTCCTCACGGAACCACTCCCGGACAGATCTGAGGCCATAGCTAAGGTCACGCAGCATGTGCCCTCCCTCGTCACCCAGAAGCAAAAATTATCTCTACTCTGACCTATTACAATCGAGGAGGTGGATCAAGTGATTCAGGACACCCCAAAATGCAAGGCACCTAGCCCCGATGGCTTCACCAGCGACTTTTTCCGCCATTGTTGGCCGATGATTAGGGTAGAGGTATGGGAAATTATTGAAGACTTTCGAGCCACAGGACAAGTCCTTCAGGCTCTCAATGTGACTTTCCTCACCCTCATCCCCAAAGAGGGGCAGGCTCACCACCCTAAGCAGTTCAGACCCATAGCCCTCTGCAACGTCATCTATAAACTTCTAACAAAAGTGATCGCTCGAAGACTCAAGCCCATCCTATCAACAATCATCTCTCCAGAGCAATCGGGCTATGTTGAGGGCAGACAAATCCTGGACAGCGTCATCCTAGCTCATGAAGTGATCCACTCTTTGCAGAAGACCAGAACACTAGGTATGCTCCTTAAACTAGACCTTTCTAAAGTCTTCGATAAGAGAAGTTGGGACTACATGTGGGAAATGCTCCTTGCCTTTGGCTTTGATAAACTCTGGGTGACTTGGATTTTGAATCTAACCTCCTTGGTTTTTTTCTCCATCCTTATCAATGGTGTTCCTTCTCGCCCCTTTTCCCCTTCTAGAGGAATTTGACAGGGAGATCCTCTCTCCCTGTTCCTCTTCATCATTATGGTCGAAGGTCTTAGTTGCTCTATTCGTACAGCTGTTGCAAACAACTCACTGACAGGCCTACCCTTGCATGGCATCTCCCCCCCTATCTCACATAGCCAATTTGTGGACGACACGCTTTTGATGGGTGCCCCAACTGCACGTGAAGAAAACTCCCTCCTCTCGATCCTCCAAACTTTCTCTGAAGCCTCAGGTTTGGACTGTAACAAAGATAAATCCCAAATCTTTTTYTTCAATACACCCCCTCGCAATTCAGCACCATGTCTCTGATATCTTAGGTTTCAACAAAAGATCCCTTCCATACAAATACCTTGGCATCCCCCAGATTGATAATGCCCTCCGAAACTCCTCTTGGGAAMATCTCCTCTCCTCTTTTACCAAGAGGATTTCTTCCTGGACCCTCAGATTTCTAAACCTCCCTAGTCATCTCATTCTCCTCCGAGCAGTTCTTCAGGCCCTACCCATCTACACCTTCTCGGCGCTTGCTGCTCCAAAGTTTTTCCTCACAACCATTAAAAGCTTACAAAGGAACTTCCTCTGGCAAGGCCTCAACACAGGGAAGAAAATAGCGCTGATAAGATGGGACAAACTATGTCAACCCAAAGCACAAGGAGGCCTTGGACTACGGGACACCTTCATCATGAATAAAGTCCTAAGCGCCAAGATATGGTGGTGATGGCTCAAGAATCCCAAGGATCTCTGGGCAAGGCTCTAGAGGAAGAAATATGCACCAAATGTGGCGGAAAAGAACCTAATAGGATGGAATGGAGACAACCCAGGGTCCTTAATCTGGGCAGTGGCTAAGCAGAATAGACAGCTAGTCACCCAACATGCTTTTTGGGAAATTAGAAATGGGAAAACAACCCTCTTCTGGAAAGATTCCTGGCAGCAATGGCCAATTTTGGACCATGAGGATTGGGCTGAGCATATCAGTACCCAAGCTACACATGTGGGCCTGAAAAAAGTAGCTGATTACTGGCAAGACAATCTCCCAGAAGACACATGGCGGTACTGGCACCTTAACAGGGAACGCATGAACCTAGAAGCGGACATGAATCTGAGACCCTGGCAGGATGAGATGTCCAAAAGGAAAATCCCCAAGCTCACGGGAGAGGATATCCTCCAATGGGGATACTTGCCACGGGGCACCTACAACATACGATAAGCCTATCACATCAAAACCCAATCAGACCCTGCACCTACAAGGGAAGTTTGGAGCAAAATTTGGAACCTTAAACATTGGCCTAAAATCACCCTCTTCCTCTGGTGCGTCACCCATTCGAGAATTCTAACCTGGGATAACCTCTCAAAATGATGTTTTGTTGGGCCATCTATATGTATGCTTTGTGGAGAGGCAGACAAAACCATGAATCACTTCCTCAATTCCTTCCCTTACACAACTCAAATGTGGGATCAAAGTGTGCTTATTATGCATACCTCGAATCGCGAAAGAGACAACATCATTGATACAATTACGGACTAGAGGGACCAAGTGTTCCAATCTCCCCTCTTAAATCGTATATGGCAATTACTTCCTGGCTTCATTCTTTGGCAGGTTTGAAAGGAAAGAAATAGGAGGCTTTTCAGGAATGTTTTCTTCCCGTGGCAACACTGCTGGAACCAATGTCGCCTCAATATTATGGAAACTCTCAACCTTCAGCTATGGACTGAAAAAGACTTGATTAGCAACCCCTTAGAACTCCTGATCCTTCAGTACTGGAAGCCCTTCCCAACTCCTCACCCACTTTTCCCCTCTTCTTCTCCCCCCCCTCCCAACAACCCCTCCTCTTGGTCCACCCCCCCAGTCGACTTCATCAAACTCAACTTTGATGGAGCCTCTAAAGTCAATCCAGGAGCAGCGGGTTATGGAGTATTTTTCCACAACCACCATGGACACATCATTCTCATCAACACAGGCTCCGTTGGTCATACCACGAACAATGCAGCGAAACTCTGGGGGCTCATTAGAGGACTGCAATTAGCCATCGAGCACAACTTCACCAAGCTGATTGTAGAGGGAGATTCTCAAATCATCATCAATCTCTTCAGCAGGATTTTAAATGGAGCTAACCCGTAAAGAATATCACCCAGCTGGAGACTCTCACATGGGCTAAAGACTATCAAGAATTTGCTGCAACCCAATCAGGCAGTTATACTTGCTCATATCAGGAGAAAGGCGAATCAAGTGGTGGATGAACTGGCTAATCTGGGGACCAATTGGGACATACTGGAACTCCTTTTCAAAATGTCCCTTAATCCTGATCACCCTATTCTCCAGCAATGTATCCGTAAAGCTGAGGAAGTGGACAAACCCCCGGATGGGGTGTTAGTGCAAGCCAAATGGCACAAGGAGGGAGTGCGGATGGGCCAGCAGGGCAGGGTGCCATGTGATCAGCTCGTGCCAACGACTGCCGTCTCAACCCTGCATTAACTAGCATTCACGTCGATTGCAGCACCATTAATTCTGAGGCACCCAACCCCCACTACGAATTTCTCCATGGCTTTTCTGTCTGCATTTTCTCCTCATCCTCTCTCGCGGACCGACTCCCACATTCCTCTGATGCCCTGGCCTGGTTTTGGATGGAATTTCATGGTGCTCACAGTCCCTGGCCATCTCCAGGCTCTCTGCATTTTCCTGGAGTACCTCGTCATTCTCTTCCTTCAAATTATGCCACGTCAAAGACGAGGACCGCGAAGAGGCTCTCCATGGCATCCTCCTCGGCCCCGAGCCTCTGTTTCTCCCCCTGGTTCACCCTCTGCGATCTCCTCATCGCCTCTGCACTTCGAGCTAGAACCTCTCCCCTCCTCCACCTCGCCTGTCTCCCAGTTTGACTGCTTAGCCATTATTGAAAGCTCGTCGGGCTCCTCTTTGCGTCACCCTTCCATCCCATCGAACTCCAGAACCATTGATCCCTCCCATGCATTGGTAACTGGTTCCTCAAGGCCTCCCATGGGGGCGCCACCTCCTGTTCGAACTGCCTGAAACAACACGTATGCGTCTACTGACTCCACCTCTGACTTGCAGCTGAAAGAGAGTTTAACCATTCTCTATGATCTGGTCTTCGAACTCCGTCAGGGAATGGAGGACCTCCAATTCCGACTGCAACTTATGGATGGAAGGATCTCAACCCTCGTTTAGATTTTAACTACCTTCCAAGATGATTTCCCCTCCAACCCAGTAGGTGCGGCTTCAGCAGAGGAACCCCATACGGAAAGCGACGACAGAAATTCTAAGACGCAATGTGCAGCAGAGGTCATTGGGGAGCACGTCAAGCATGAGGACACAGAAGCAGCGATAGCTGTAGGCCATCATGTGCACAGTCCACCTGGAGATGCCTTGCTAGTTGCCAACAGGGACTAGAGCAATGTGGACACTGACATGCATTTGGAAATCAAAGGGACACCCGTTGAAGAGGAGCCTTGGTATGCGTCCGTTCTTTCCACCTGGCCAGGTTACTTGCCAAGTGTATGACCCCAGAGGGTTCTTTTCTTTTTAAATAGTTTCTTCTTTTAGCTGCATCTTAGTCATCTTAGCTTTTTTTTATAAGACTGTTAGACTGTCAAATGCTAAACTTACCCAGCTGGCTGAACTGGTTTCCCCTTTATTGGGGAAGTTCAGTAACTACAGTACGGTTGATATCAAGTTTTTGTACCTCTGGTCTGAATTTTTGAAGGCCTTTTATATATAAAACCTCTTACTTACAAAAAAAATAAAATATTGTAACAATTCTCCATTGTACAACCAAGTAAGTAGATATTATGATTTATCACAATATATATATTATTTGGAATAGAGAGGAAGAGAAGAGAAAATCTCTCAAATACTAAGAGGAAACTGTAATCTTAGTATGTAGTTTCTAAACTAAAAAGACATTGTGATGAAGTAATTTTGCAACTTTGTGAGTTTCTGTTCTGAGAATGAGTTAATATTTTGTTTAAAGATCCAAAGTTTCTCTTTTGAGTGTCACAAGGAAAGGTATGCCCAGTGCCAACACCATAAATGCGTAGACGGGCCCTTGCAAGTCCAAAGCTCAGGAGAAACAACACAAGGTGCACATATACTACTCAAGGCAGGCAKAGGCCTTAAATTTATGAACAACTAAGCTYAGGAGAAACAATGTAAAACTACATAGAGTAGTTGTAATAAGGGTGCAAGAGACCTTTTACAGTCCATAGCTCAGGAGAAAAACTATGTGCAGGGTTCAAGTGGGGACTTAAGGAGTGTAKAATTCCTTGTTTAAGAGCTGGTGGATGAGATCTCCTCGTGAGGAGTCGATATCTCCACAACCATTAGATGAAACAGGAGCTACACACTCGTTACACCCGAATTCCATCGAACTTCGTCACTTAGGCAAATTTGAGTTGTTTGTATTGAGTGAGCCTTGAAGCCTGAAGTTGCAGAGTGAATCTACACCATAAATCAGTGAGTGAATGTGAGGCATTGGATCCTCAAGGGTTCGATGATTTGACAAGTTTGATTCATAACTATCTAAGAGCTAAGAAATCCCGAAGCTTCAAAGTCCTGGAGTAAAGGACAGTCCTGGATCTAGAGATCGAACGAGGGTCATTAGATCTTCGAGTCTTCGTCCTTCGGAAGTTCAGTAGTTCAACACTCAAGTTAAAAAATCGTAGCAGTTAAGGGCTAAGAACCCTGAACCTTTGAATTCCCAKAGTTAAGGACATTCATGGATCTAGAGATCAAAYGAGGGTTGTTTGATCTACGAGTCTTCATTCATTGRAATTTCGGTAGTTTAAAAGTTTGGTAGTGATCAGGAACAAAAATCCCTRAAGCCCGTAGTTTCGAAGTTCACAATCATCGGTTGTAGGAGTGGGGACTATTTATCCTCGAACTCTTTGGGAGTTCGAAGATCCAKGTGTATTAGTTCAAAGTGGAAAGGTGTGGAGGAACTCCGAATCTCAGAGTTTCGAGGTGGATCTCCACCATAGATTCTCATGTGAGGAGGAATCTTGTCAGTCGTCTGATTGAAGTCATAACCAAAGATGAAGGTAGGTGGAAGGTAGGGTAGAACCCACATCTTTCGATCAACCTCTAATTAAGACCGAGTTTAGCCGGTAACACTCTAGGTGAAAGGGAGTTATGGAGTTGAAAAAACCCTCCAGAGCGTCGGAGTCCCAAATCTCTGAATAACACCTTTTTGGGTCAGTGCTAGGTTCTAGCCCGCAGTCACATGCATAACTGTCAAGGTAAAAGGCATAACGACTACGGTTAAAATGAAAGTCAAAATTCCATAAAAGAAAAAGAAAAACACAGTGAAACAATGAGTTCTAAATTTCTTAGATTCACAACTTGACAAGGGCCCTACGATTTTTCCTCAAAATTAGATTTAAGTAGAGATTCCATGCTACTTAATAAATTCGGATTTATCAACAAATTCAACAAAGAATCCACGAGGTAATTTCATATTTAAACAAAATTCAATGGGGATCCACCATACAACAAAATTGAATTGTCATAAGATTTAACAGGAAATTCATGATAAAAAATTTCGGATCTAGAATACAATTCAATAGAGATCCCACAATATGAATTGAATTAGGATTTAAATAAAAATCAACAGAGACTCACGATACAAATTTAGAAATTTATTTCCTTAATTTGCCAACAAACAATACACTATTAAATCTATTTAAAATCATCTCAACTAAAAGCACCGATCATAAGAACTTCAAGTATAGAATAAAATACAACTTTTAAAAAAAAACATAGACCATACACAATATCATATCGAGTTTTACAAGAGTATCAAGCCACCTAATAATAGAGTTCGGAAACGCTCGAAATTACAGTGAAAATTTGAAAATTGTAAACACCATAACTATTATTCGTTTGACAGCTATTGTAACAAATTGGCATTAAGACTTTCTATTGATTCTAGAGTGTCCATACCAAATCTAACATACTAATATACTTGTACTACAAATAAATGAAGAATATAAAAATACCGGGACCATTGAAGATGGAGGTTGATGGCCTCCTTCAACAAATTTTGTTCTTTCCTTACTTTCGCTTGTTAATCACAGAGACTTCACCAATACCTCCCAACCAATGCTAGGGGTACTGTTCTTCCCCCTTATCCCCTAGAGATGCAAAGGGGCCAAGCACAAAAACCAGAACACAATAGCTTCCCATCTTGCCTCGCAAGGAAGAGCTTCCACTCTTTTCACAAGCTTGGGGTCCCAACTCTGACAATTAAAACACAGTCAAATCAAAATTTGGTAGCATACAAATTCTCAAAAGGTTCGATCATTTTTCCTTCTACATCATTTGTTTTATAGAATTTTCCTCTCTGAAACCTGTCCTCATGCACAAATAATCAACTTTTAATAATTTAATTAAGGGATTATTCACCCACTACATGTGTCACACTCTCCCCAAGTTGCCAAGTAATTTCTCTTTTTATTTTATTTAAAAGCATTTTCCCTCACATTCCTCAATGTGTTCCTACTTTTCCTCTTAGCTGTCTCTTAGTTCCCTAATCCCTCATCTAAAGAGTTTCTCCTAACTAGATATTAGTTAAAGTTGGATTATAAGTCTTCTTCTAGTTAGACTAGTGGTAGGTTGACTCAATATTCTATTCTATGTACACCCATTCTCTCAAGTTATTTTTTTATTTCTATTTTAAAAATCCCTTTTTATTAATTTCATGCACACATGTGCATTTTGTCAAATCTTTAGATTTTACTTACTTTTTCCTAGAAATTGATTTATCTCAAATATTTAACTTATGTCATAATTCATTTAGTCCTTTATTTAAATTTAGCCTTAGACTTATTCTTAGACTTAGGCTTAGAATTTTGTTAGGATTTATAATTAGCAACCTATTGTTTAATTAATTATTTAATCATACAAGGTTTAATCATTTCAAATTTTTCTAGGCCACCTATATTTATTCACTCAAGTTTAATTACCCGACATGCCCTTCAAGACACACCTCTATGCTTCAATGGTGCCACTCACCTTTGACTTGTCTTGGAAGTTTGTCTGACCCTTTAGAGTCAAAACTCCATTCGGTCGACCTTGTGAGAGACTAAGGGCTTCTAATAAATAACGACTTTTCCTTATTGCGCGCCCCTTAGAAATATTTGTGAGAGATTGTCTGAGTCTTCCCTCACGACATCGTGGACCACTCAAACTATGTAATTATTAACCTACAGTTGTGGCCACGATGGGAGTGCTAGTAGGCCGTGACAAGGATTGTTGCCACACCTCTCCCACAATGTCTGTTTTTTTGTGCATGGCCCCTTTACTCCTTATAAGAAAAAGGAACTCCACGATAAGGAACAATCAAATGTCCAAACCTTGACCATGAAATAGGAATAACAACCATTAATAAGAGGCCTACTCATGACCATGAAATAGGAAGAAACAAGGAAAAAAACAAGAAAGACAAAGGAGAATTAAATAAGAGGGAATCTTACATGTTTTCTTCACTAGAGCATGAGGCAACTGGAGCTCATTATCCATGGAKTTATTTTGCAAATGTGATGAGCATTGTTGCACTTTCAATTACACTATATAAGTAGAAGCCTCGTTTTTGAAGTAGTTAAAGTTTAAACGGCCATCAGAACAAGTGAGTTGAATGACCGTGTAGAAAAGTAGATATGTACAAGCACAGAAACTTAGTCCAGTTCATATTTAGGGGGTTGGATTAAATATATCCCCCATCAGGAAAATAAAAGGTATTATCTTATTAAGTAAGAATTCCATTTCTTCATGAAGTTTCTATTGGAAGGGGAGGGAAATAAGCCAAAGATCAAGAAATAAATACATTGCGATACTATACGAGATCACACTTCCCTGTATGAGCATTCGGTACATGCATAGGTGGAAGAGTTACAAGGTCACCGCTACTTGGGATCTCCCCCCTAATATTAGATGGGTCGTCTGAGGGTTCTCCTTCATTGTTGTGACTTGGATTAGTAAGAATTGTCAAGACTGCATCCACTGAAAAAACACTGTCAATTATTCCATATACATAAAGCATACTAAAATCAATCATACATCACATGTGAGTAAAATTAAATACTCAAATAAATACAATCCACTTCGTGATTCAATCCGGAGTCCAAGGGAGTCCATCGATGCCATCAACATCCTTAACTGTCATGTGTCCTCCACACTCATGATGACTAATCAATAGCATCTGCCAATATATATACATTAAATTAACAATAAGTTACAATACATCATCATCATCATATATACCCCATAAGTGAAACAAATTCATAATATACCATAACCGGATCACTTGCATGCAAGTGTCCTCAGAGAATAAGCCAATAAAAATGTGCTCAGTAGAGAGGGATGTTACATACAACCCCTCTAGATTTAAAATTAGTCCCAAAGTTTGTATAGTATATAAAATCAAGTAAATAAATTTATCTGATATATATCTATATGTCTAATCTATCAAAAAAGTAAGAAAAATGTTGACACATCTCAAATTCATCCTCCTAGGTAGTCGAGTTTGGACTATAATTGTCCCATTGGACCTTTCCCTGATTGACTATTCGATGTCGAATGTGATGGTATAGAATGTGGATTGGGCCTACCATGAGAGAACCCTCGTCTGACACCTGCAAAGAACTCAAGTCAATAACATGTGAAGGATCACTAATATAATGTCTCAAAATATATACATGAAATACATCATGCATACACCTTAAAGAATCAGGAAAGGCTAGTTGATAAGCCACGAGTCCCTTCTTTTCCACAACTTCGAAAGGTCCCACAAACCTAGGAGAGAGTTTAACATCATTTTCCAAACCTGGTTGAACTCTTATGTGGTTTCACCCGCAAGAAAACTCTGTCGCCAACTTCATAAATGTGGTCAATGCGATGCGCATCAACATAACTCTTTTGTCGATCTTGTGCTTATTTAATCCTATGTCTTATCAATTGCATCTGTTCTTCCATTTCTTGGATCACCTTTGGTCCTACCATGACCCTATCCTCAAGTCAATCCCAACTCAACGACGTCTGACATGGTCGCCCGTAAAGAAACTCAAACGGTGCCATATTAATCGTACTTTGATAGTTGTTGTTATATGAAAACTGTACTAGTGGCAAGAATTTTTCCCAATATCTTTGGTGGTCCATTAGATACATACACAACATATCCTCCAAAATCTGGTTCGTTCTTTCCATTTTCCCATATGTCTCTGGGTGATATGTTGTGCTAAATTTTAGTTGTGTTCCCAAATCCTTTTGGAAACTGGTCCAAAACTACCCTGCAAACACTGATCCCCAATCAGATATGATCTTTCTTGGCACTCCATGTAACCTCACAATCTCACTAACAAATGCTCTTTCTATGTCTAACGCATGATACATCGTACATACTGGGATAGAGTGTGCAATCTTCGTTAGAGTGTCAACTACCACGAAAATTGAATCATGCCTCCTTGTCATTAGCGACAATCCAACGATAAATTCCATCGAAATGACCTCCCATTTCGATTCCATAATAGAGTGTGGTTGTATTAATCATGTTGGATGTTTATGTTCAACCTTCACTTGCTGACATTCTAGACATCTCACCATGTAATTAACTATGTTTTCTTTCACTCCCTTCCATAAGAATAAAGGCTTAAGGTCTACCTTCATCTTCGTGACTCTTGGATGATCCATGTACACTGATCTATGAGTTTCATTCAAGATCATATTTTTTAATTCATAATTAGGACGTACATAAATTATTATGTTAAATCTCAACAATCCATCTTTGTCTAATGAATAACCTTCATACTTAGATACCATCATGGTATCTTGTCCAATATTATTCCGAATGTCCTTGTACCAATCATCGTCTATCTGTAAAGTTAGAATCTTTTCTTGAAGATTCATCTTAAGAGGTATTACCGAGAATATGTGTGGTCTCCAACTCAATGCATCTGCCAATCGGTTCACTGTTCCTTTAATGTAAGTAATCTCAAAGTCGTATTCCCTAAGAAATTCTAGCCAATGCCTTTATCGTGTGTTCAAGTCATTCTTTGTGAAAATATGTTGCAAACCACAATGATCTGTCTTTAGTTTGAATTTTTTTCCAATCAAATAATGTCTCCAAATTCTCAGGGCATACAAAATTTATAATAACTCCATGCCATGCATTGCTTAGTTCTCCTCATGCTTTCTCAATTTCCTATAAATATAAGTGATCACTAGGTCGTCTTGCATCAAAACTATGCCTAAGCCTTCCTTGGATGTGTTCATGCATACCAAGAATTCTTTGTCCATTTCTGGGGCCTTTAGTATTGGCACTTTTTTCAACAACTCTTTGAGCCTTTAAAATGATTCCACGCATTTCTCAGTCCATACAAACTTCTTATTCTTTTTCTGCAATTCCGTGATCAAATTTTCTATCTTAGAAAAACCTTCGACGAATCATCGGTAATATCCTGCTAAACCCATAAAGTTGCATACTTATTATACGTTTTTCGGTGTAGGCCATTCTATAATAGCCTCTACCTTCATTGGATCCAAAATGATACCTTCACTATATATGATATGTCCCAAATAATGAATCTTCTATTGGTAAAAAGAAAATTTCGATAGTTTCTCGTACAATTTGTTTTCTCGTGGACATTGAAGGACCAATATTAAATGTTCATCATGCTCTTCTTTCATCGGATAATAAATCAGTATGTCATCAATAAATACTTGAAAAAACTTATCCAAGTATTCAAGGAACACCTGTTGGCCCTTGGTTATGTAAGGGAGCGAAGATTAAGGAAGAAAGGCGAAGTATGAACTACGCGGAAGGCACATAAACCGAGGAGGGGTCGAAGTGGCAAAAAAGAAGGAGCGAAGTAAAGGAAAATCTAACCGTT
This sequence comes from Picea mariana, assembly GCA_032191745.1. Lineage (NCBI taxonomy): Eukaryota > Viridiplantae > Streptophyta > Pinopsida > Pinales > Pinaceae > Picea > Picea mariana. The sequence goes on along the minus strand of JASDQU010739743.1, from coordinate 627,896 downwards.
GGAAGAGAATATCAAGGAAGACAAAGAATTAAATAAGACAGACTGTGGACAACTCAACAAGTGGAAAAATACACCAATGGGTGCGTTGGAGCACCTCGCGGAAAAGAAGGAGGAATAGGCTGGCGAAGCCCTAAAAACATGGGTCAACTGGACCTAGGGTTTTGACACCTAGGCTTGAATCTAAGGTTGTTTGAGAGTCATGTAATGTATAAATAAAGGTCTAGAAGAGTTGATAGGGTTKTTCATTGGTTAGTGTTGGTTGTTGTTCATGGTTGATTATTGTTGTTGTTGAGAGCAATATTGAGTCTGTATTCTGGATCTTCAGCTGGGTGGGAAGATCAACCTTGCAGCTGAGTGTGCAGAAAGGGGAGAGAAAGATAGAGAAATATCTGCAGCTAAGTGCACAACTAGAACTGTATGTTTTCATCTAATATATCAAGAAACCCAGTTCTATGGACGTAGCCCTAGGTAGAGGGTGAACCACATATATCTTATTGTCTTTGTGGTTTATGTTGTGTTATTTGTCATCTGATATACTGTTACTACATTTTTGTGTTAGATCAAAGATACAACTCGTGGAGTAATCTTAAGAATGGTAGAGAATATCTATATTGTTTTGCATTGTGTTTTGGAATCACTTTGCATTTCCTCTAGTTGTAGACACTTGTGTCCTGCAACCACCTATTGCTACTTCGGGTGAGACTGCATCTGCTTCACAGGTGTTGCTGAAAGGGCCAGTAGTTAGGGTTTGTTGGTGTTGTTAGAGTTGAACCCTGGGTCTGCCCTGTGCAAACAAATGGTTTCATTGCCGGGACATGGATCTGCTTGAGGGAATGCCAAGGTGGTTTCCATCGAAGACATAGATTCAAAAGTGGATAGAAGAAAAAGAAAAGGACTTCGCCAAAGCTCAGAACAAGAAACCTATCATTAGTATAGAAGATTGGTTGGGAAGGTACATCTTTACTGACATACACGATATTTTCTTTGGAGGAGTTCATAAGGAGTTATATGAGTGGTTATCCAGATTAGCAGATACCCAGTTTGAGATCAGATCTAGGCCACCTGTGGTTTGGACAACAAATATGATCAAGAAAGTCAAGAGAGTCGATAACGCTGTGTCTAGAGTAGTATATCTCTGGTTTGATAGCACTATTGGAGGGTACATTACTGATTTTTCTATTGACAGTGTAGAATCGTATAGTCAAGTAGAGAGGTATTTCTTTAAGGGGCCTTGAGGAAAGTTTCTACACTTTTTAAAGTTAAGGATTAAGATGTTATTTCATGAGAAGAATATCCTGAAGATAGAGTAGTTAGTTGGATCTTGAAGCAAATGTTCAAAAATTCAAAAAATGACAGTGAAACAGAGGCTGGACTCACGCGCAGTGGGAGACCATTCAAAGAGGCTCCCCTTGTGAACATATTTAAGAAAAACTACGGAGACGAGGAATTCTACAGTGGAGAAGGAGAAGATCTAACTGACGAAGAGTAGTCCGAGTCCACAAGAATAGAGGAAGTATAGACCAAATAACTTCACCGAGGACAGCCAAAAACTTCAGGAACTGTGCCTACTGTTGAAGTAAGTACTATTGCTCCTCCTATTGTTTTAGCAACATTAAGTAACCAGAGTAACCAGAGTAGTCAGAGAAATCAGAGTACTGTTACAAGCAACTTAGTACATACTCAATCGAGAAACCAAGGAAGATCTATGGAAGATGAAATGAGGTTACCCATCTTCAGAGGAGATGGATCTGAAGATCCTGATCAACATTGGTTCTTATGCGAAGCTATATGGAGCATTAAGAAAGTCACCAATGAAACTGTTAAGAGAGATTAGTTCAATACTACCTCGAGGGATCGTGCACTGAGTTGGAATATAAATTTTTCTTCAGGACCTGGACAGCCTAAACCGTTGAATGATATTAAGACTGCGTTGAGTGTAGAATTCAAGAATCCTAAGTCAGAGTCACAATGTATTAGAGAATTGAAGGAGATCAAGTAGAAGGTAATTGAACCTGTTTGGGAGTTTGATCATAGGTTTAATACCTTGAGAGGCCATTTAAGTTTTCAAATTCTATATGAAAAACAAAAAGAATGGTTCATCATTGCCCTCCTACCACATATCAGAGTTCCTCTGATGAAACATAAAGTCACTTCACAGACCGAAGCTCTAGAGATTTCCACGAAACTAGAAGCAACCCCTATAGGAGAATCCAGTCCATGTATGAGCCATATTTTAAATCAGTTAACTAGTTTATATTTACAGGTGGATGATATGAATAAAGATAAAGGAAAAGAGAAAAGAGAATATATATGGTGTATCAGATGCAAATCAGAGGGCCATGAAAAAAATCATTGTCCCCTATTCCATGAATACTTGGCTTCTGGAGAACCTAACCCATTGAAGCAGGCTACTGTGCCTTGGTGTAAGGTATGTAGAACTAGACACCACCCTGGTGAATGTTATTACATGCAAAAATATGTCTAGGCACCTACCAATATTTACTGCACATTCTGTAAATCTGTGGAGCATGATGAGAAGGATTGTAGCGCTTATGATCTCATGCATGAAAGATCAAGGGATACATATAGAATTCAAGGAGAAGTATAGCAAGAAGGAAATAATGCGCAATTCAACTCCTTAAGAAGAGGAAACTTCAACCCTAGTGGTGGATTCAGAGGAAGAGGACGAGGAGGAGGCATGGGTTGAGGTAGAGGTCAGATCATTTGCTATAACTGTGCACAACCAGGTCATTTGGAAATGGATTGTCACAACCCTTGTACTACTTTCAACTAATGTAATTCATTTGATCATGTCATCGAAGAGTGTCCAGTTTTGTTAGATAAACTTCAAGAGAGATGAGGAGGAAACCAACAAGTCCAATTAATATCAGTAGAACCTTGTAGTGAGGACCCCAGATTTGCTGTCATTACTAGAGGAGGCATTGTTATAGGAGAAGATAGGCTGACTCCAGGAAAGACCATAGCAGGATCAGGGATTAGAAGATCTGCAGAGAAGGCACAATTGTTTGATCCAAGGAGAGAGAGGCATAATTTCGAGGAAGCAAGGAAAGAATTTGTAGGAGAACAAGCTTCTTCATCTAGGGCACAACTAGAAGTAAAGGAATGTGAAATTCCACCAGCATTTGATCAGTCTGTCTTAGCTAAACAAGGAAAAGAGGTAAGCAAGATGATGGAATTCTTATACACTTGTATCAATTTGATTAAAGATGAAAAAGTTGTGCAAGAATTACAACACCTGGTAAGACAATATGAAATTGGAAGAATAGATCCTATGCTGAGTATAGATGTGAATAAAGTATATAGTAAAAGAAGGACAAAAAATGAACTACACCTTAGTGCTCATATTGGAGACTATGACGTGGACTATGTGGTCCTCGACTTGGGATCATAAGTAAATGTTATGAAAAAGTAGACTTGGGAGCTGATGGGAAAACCTAGATTTATTTACTCTCCTATCAGACTCAGGATGGCTAATCAGAAGGTGGTCAGCCCCTTTGGAAGACTAGAGCATGTCCCTATAGACATCAACGAGGTAAGGAAATTTGCAGACTTCGAAGTGATTGAGATTGTTGATGATAGTTGTCCTTATCCTGTGCTGTTAGGAATTGATTGGGCTTTCAACAATTTGAATGTTGTGGACCTAAAGAAGAGAATAATGAAATTCGAAGGTAATGGATTTCAGGTCATTGCACCTCTGGACCTAGACGAAGGTCACAGATACACAAAACCCATCAGGGAAGAATACCACGCATATGAGCTAGAGAACATATATAAATTGACAGCAAGACAACAATATTACATTAATCCTACAACGGATGGAAATCTAAGTTGGAAAAGTGAAAGTGCATGTTCATCAGATTCAGAGGAAGCATTAGAAAACTGGAAGAACATAATGTATGAAGTCTCTATGCGGAGATGTGCCATATTGACTCGAGCAGTTTGCTGGATTGGCACAAAAATAAGTAATCTTCTATCATTTGATGGCTTGAACCATTCAAAGACATTTCTAGTTGAATTTGAAAAAATTGTACCAGTACAACAAAGGATGTTGGCATTGGATGAAGCCTTGAAAGCTACACTAGCTAGATGGTGGGGAACACATAAAAATACCATGGCGGAGTGGGTACAATGTCACACCTTATTGACAATGCACTTTTCAGACCAAGCTGAAGGATGAGAAGTTCATTACATAGGTCAGAGATGTCCTAAGGACCATGTGCGAAGTTGTGAGGAATCCCAAAGCAAAATTCCTAAGGAACAATGGGTACATAAGTTCATTAACACCTTGGATACTATGCCTATCAACTGGTATCTTCAAGAATAACTACGCTTCGTCACTACAAATTGGTATGGTATGACTCATAACTTTATAGTTACATTCTTATTTGAAATTCAGGACCCCACAGTAGATCAAGATTTACAAATCATAACATAGAAGGTCTTTTAGGAGGCACCTAACCCCCCTATTGACCAAGAAAAAGATGAATGGAATGCACCTCTTCAACAGTTACAAGAGTGCTACAATATTAATATTGATGAGGATGATGACCTGAGGGATGTAAAAATTTTAGAAACTGAAGGACAAAGAGACATACAAGGGCCTGAGATTGAATTACCCTTTGTTGGACAACCCATTAAAATTAAGAAGGTTAATATTGGAACTGAGCAAACACCTAAGTTAGCAAATGCGGGAGACTATTGGGATGATGCTACTATTAGCAATATTACAGAACTATTACATGAATATCAAGACTTGTTTCCAACCAAGTTCACATACATGAAGGGAATTAAAGGTCCAATGGGAGAAATGAAGATCTCCTTGAGAGAAGATGGAAGACCTATCAAGCAGAGACCTTACAGACTAAATCCCAAGTACAAGCAGAAGGTTAAAATTGAATTAGATAGAATGATGGAAGTAGGAATCATAGAACCACTTGAGGAATCTGAATGGATCAGCCCTATGGTGGTCCAATATAAGAATTCAGGAAAAATTAGAATCTGTGTAGATCTAAGGAAGCCGAACGATGCATGTCTACATGATCCATTCCCTACACCTTTTACTGATGAGGTTCTAGATAATGTAGGAGGACAGGAGGTCTACTCATTCACATATAGATTTTCAAGATATCACCAGATTAGAATTGCTAAGGAAGATCGACATAAGACCACATTTGCAACAGAATGGAGTTCTTTTCAGTACACGATGATGCCTTTTGGCTTGAAGAATGCACCAGCCATCTTCTCCAGGGTGGTGGTAGAAGCATTTAAGGAATTTTTACACAAGTTCTTGGAATCATACTTTGATGATTGGACTGTCTTTAGCATAATGAAAGATCATATTGAATGTTTGAGATTGATGTTAGATAAGTGCAGGCAATATCAGATTGCCTTGAATTTGAAATAGTGTATTTTCTTTTCACCCTTTGGAGTGTTGCTAGGGCATATTGTGTGTAAGTAGGGATTGTTGGTAGAGCCTTCCAAGATTGCTATCATTGTCTATATACCCCCCCTACTTCAGTTAGACAACTGCGCACTGCACTGGGACACATTGGATACTATAGGAATTTTATTAAGGGTTATGCACAGATAAAAACACCCATGGAGAATATATTAAAGAAATATAGTAAGTTCCAATGGACAAAAGAATGCCAATAGAGCTTTGACACACTAAAGCAGAAAATGGTTACAGCGCCTATTTTGTTTTTTCCAGATTAGAGTAATGAGTTCAATGTTCATGTCGATGCTTCATCTATTTCATTAGGAGCAGTCTTGGCATAGCCAAGTGCAGGAGACATTGACCACCCTATAGCCTTTTCTAGCATGAAGATTTCCACAGCTGAAAATAATTATACTACCATTGAAAGAGAAGGCTTGGCTATGGTATATGAACTGTAGAAGTTTTGACACTATTTGCTGGGAGGAAATTTTAAGATGTTCACTAATCATTCTGCATTAAAATACTTAGTCAACAAGACAGTGTTGGGGGTTAGAATATGCAGATGGATAATATTATTCCAGGATTATGACTTTGAGATTGTGGTCAATCTAGGAAGAATGAATAAGGGACTTGACCACTTATTCAGGTTAGAACATGGAGAGGAACCTACAGGTCTGGAGGATAAACTACCAGATGAATAGTTGTTGGCCATCAGAAAATTCGATGATCACTTCACCAAGATAGTTCAGTTCATGTCCATAGGAATGGCACCTCGCGAGTACACAGTCATTCAGAAGAAACAATTGGTAGTCCACTCTACTGAGTTTCAACTTATAGTTGGACAGTTATATATGATGAGACTAGATGAGATCCTGAGGAGATGTGTTATGGAGGAATAAAGACCATTGATTCTTGCAAAAGCACATGAAGGCATCGCAGGAGGAAACTATGCAGGGAAAGCAACAATGCAGAATATTCTCAGACCTGGCCTATGGTGGCCTACTTTACATAAGGATGCTAAAAAATACTAAAGATCCTGTGATGTGTGTCAAAGAGTAGGGAATCCTTCTATAAGGGATGAGATTCCTTTGGCATCACAATTAGCACTGCAAGTATTTGAAAAATGGGCTATTAACTTTGTGGGACCTATCAACCCACCAGGAAAGTGCACAGGAGCTAGATACATTATCATTGCTACAAAGTATTTGACTAGATAGGCAGACGCAAGAGAAGTTAAGGACTGTAGTGAAGCTACAGTTGCGTAGTTAATCTTTGAGGATATTATAATCATATTTGGATGCCCGAAGATCCTCATGAGTGATCAAGGCACACACTTCATCAACAAAACTATTCAAGCCTTGACTCATAAGTTTGAAGTTCACCATCAAAAGAGCACACCATACCACCCACATGCGAATGGTACAGTAGAAGATTTTAATAAGATCTTGGAGACAACGCTGACTAAGATTTGTAGTGTTAACAGAGATGAATGGGATTTAATAATTCTAGTAGTGTTATGGGCTTACAAAACCACTTGAAAAAAGTTAATAATGCAGACCCCATTCAAGTTAGTTCACGGCTTGGAAGCCATGGTACCTGTGGAATACTTGGTTCCTACTTTAATAATCGCAACATTTATAGGTATGGATGACACAGGCATTGTCCAAGACAGGCTCACGTAGTTGCTGAAACTAGAGGAAGACAGGTTCATTACAGGATTTCATCAACAGGTGGAAAAAGAATGAGAGAAGGCTTACCATGATAGACATATCAAGAAGAAAGCATTTAAACAAGGAGATCTAGTATTTTTATATGATAACAAGTTCATGAAGAATCTAGGGAAGTTTAGGACACATTGGCTTAGACCATTCAAATTTTCCTATGTTACAGAAGGAGGAGCTGCACATTTGAAGACTCTTATTGGAGAATGGAAGGATGAGTTAGTGAATGGGAGTAGCTTGAATCTTTATTATGAAAAACAAATTCCTCACAACTCTCAGTAAAAGATAAGGAAGAAGGGTCTAGGTACCAGGTGCAGTTGAAACTGGGTACCAAACATAGAAAAGGAAATGTGCACAATATAGGGAGGGATAGAGAAGAAAGCACAGGCTACTACGCGAAGTCTGCAGTCAAAGTGACACCGAAGGTTCAGTCTTGTAGTGACTCGAAAAAAGTCACATGTGAGTGTTGGGGACTTGTTGGCCCTTGGTTATGTAAGAAAGCAACGATTAAGGAAGAAAGGTGAAGCACGAACTGTGCGGAAGGCACATAAACTGAAGAGGGGTCGAAGTGGAAAAAAATAAGGAGAAAAGTAAAGGAAAATCTATCTGTTGGAAGAGAAGATCAAGGAAGATAGAGCATCAAAGAAGACGGACCATGGACAACTCAACAAGAAGAAAAAGACACCAACAGGTGTGTTGGAGCACCTCACGGAAAAGAAGGAAGAATAGGCTGGTGAAGCCCTGAAAACACAGGTCAATTGGACCTAGGGTTTTGGCACCTAGGGTTTTGACACCTAGGATTTAGTCTAAGGTTGTCTGAGAGTCATGTAATGTATGAATAAAKGTCTAGAAGAGTTGAGAGGGTTGTTCATTGGTTAGTTTTGGTTGTTATTAATGTTTGATTATTGTTGTTGTTGACAACAATATTGAGTCTGTATTCTGGATCTTTAGTTGAGTGCGAAGATCAAMCCTACGGCTGGGTGCGTAGGAAGGGGAGAGAAAGAGAGAGAAAGATCTGTAGCTAAGCGTTTAGATAGAACTRTATGTTTTCATCTAATATATCAAGAAACACAGTTCTGTGGACGTAGCCCTATGGAGAGGGTGAACCACATATATCTTATTTTCTTTGTGGTTGATGTTGTGTCATTTGTCACTATTACTGCATTGTTGTGTTAGATCAGAGATATAGCTCATGAAGTAGGATTAAGAGCGGTAGATAATATCTATAATTTTTTGCGTTGTGTTTTGGTATCACTTTTCATTTCCTCTGGTTGTAGACACCTGTGTCCTGCAACCCCCTATTGCTACTTCGGGTGAGACTACATCTACTTCGCAGGTGTTGCAGAAATGGCCAGTAGTTAGGGTTTGTTGGTGCGCTATTAGAGTTGAATCTTGGGTCTGCCCTTGTGCCAACAACACCCCATTCATCAAACTCATGAATAACCTCAGGGCATTTGTCAATCCAAATGGTAAAACTATAAACTCATAGTGTTTGAATCTCGTCTTAAATACGGTCTTAGGGATATCTTCTTCTTTCATCCGTAAATGGTGATATCCTGATCTCAATTCAATCTTCTAAAACATTGTCACTCCTTTCATCTGATCAAACAAATCATCTGTTCTTAGCAACATATACTGTATCTTGATCATCGCTTTGTTCAATTGAATATATTCAATACAAAGTCTTCACGATCCATCCTTCTTTCTCACGAAAATAACTGGTGCACCCCAAGGAGACACATTTGGACGTATAAGTACCAAATCCTACAATTCCTTCAATTCAAGCGTTGACATCCGATAAGGCGTTCTTGCTATCAGTTCAATACCAGGTTTCAATTCTATTGTAAACTCCAATTCTCTTTCAGGCAAAAAACCTGGTAACTCTTCTGGAAAAATGTCTTCAAACTCTTGCACTACATGAAGGTTTTCTAATCCTTCTACATCCCCCTTTTAATTTAGGGCTAAGACTACATAAATATTTCATCCTTCTGTAGTTGTAGGAAAGAAATAAACCTCAAAGACACTCCCTGGTTTCTTCCAACAATCACTCTATTCTTCCCCAAATCATCTGTTAAACTTAACCTTTTATTTTTACAGTTAAGTATCACATCATGCGATTCCAACCAATCCATACCAATCACTATGTCATAAGATCCTAATATAGTGACATATAGTTTGACCTTCATTACAAAATATCCCAAGTTAATGCTACATTCCATAAGCTTTCCTCCAACCTTATGTTTAACAGCCGATACCATTTCTACATATCTAAACTTGTCTTGCTCAACTGCCTTTACCTTAATTATATTTGTTGGAAGATTGGTTGTTGTCATTGATGTCAACCCTAGTCATTGGTTTTGGATTGCAAGATTGATGAAGGTATTTGCACAAGAAGGACAATGCACATTCAGCTAAAACACCCATGTATGGATAGTATACATCACTTTGTTTCTAGTGGTATGTGGCACTTCACGTGGATACTCATGGTTGAGGAGAAATGAATTTTTGAAGATGACAAAGTGAATTGAAGAAGGAAGTACATGTAGGCCCTGAAGATAATTAAAGAAAATAATTACAAAGTGAGAAAGTGTCAGGTCGACCCTAATGTTAAAAGGAAGTGACATAAATGGTATAAATAAATATCATTATACATTCATTTGATACAAAAGTCAAATTTCAGAGGAAATCAGAAGTAAAGAAGGTTGGATGTCAAGGGAGGATGAAGTATTTTGGTGATGTGTTCTAAGGTATGTTATTTTCAATTCATATTACCATTTTCGCTATAATTTTTTTTTATAGAACGATTCATATGGTGAAATTGATATGGTATTGAGAAGACATATCAAGGTACCTGTGGTAAAAGTTTCAACTCTTGATTCGCTATAATTATGGAGATACACTCTGTGGAAGATAGGGTTTTTGACCAGTCCTGAAGCTAGTCAATAAACAAGTGCTCCGGGTAAAATAATAATAACTTATTCATAGAGTATCCAAATGAAGTGGGACAAATTGAATTGGAAATAGTATAGACTTTAGTTTCTTGTGTGTGAGTTTTAGAATCTGATGTTAAATATTGAGCATGGGGCATTCTGTACAAGTTCAGTCTCCTGAATAAACCAGAATTGAACAAGGTCTACCATTATCTCTATAACTTCTTTTTGGGGAGGATTCAAGGAGTGAAACTTGGAGAAGTTTTAGAGAATAAATTGAGTAATATTTTCTACAGGATCAGATTATTCCAATAATTTAAGAATTGCATAAATTGAAGAAGTCTCAGGAAGCATTATTAGGTTCTATGTGATGGTTGGTTGATGGTGATAATTTAATGTAAAGTTTTATTATCTCTCATATATTCTTGGGTGGAAGGAAGGGGAAAGGATGGAGAACTCAAATATATATTGATATTGGAGGATTGTATCTTCCTCTTGGAGGTTTATCCCTCCCCTTACATTTGGAAGCTATAGCTACCTTTGGAAGTCATTACTTCCCTTGAACAATAACTATTTATTATTTCTCATATATTGTGCATGGTGTATTGTGGTGTATTGGTGTAACTCTTATACTATTGTTCATTGCTCATTGGATATAATTGAATGGTTTAAGTATAAGTTGAAAAAGGTTTTAAATTGTACTTGATACTGATTCACCCCCCTCTCAGTATCAACAATTGGTATCAGAGTGGGTTACCTTCAGTACAGTTTAACCACTGGAAGGAAGATCCTAAGAAGAAATGGAGGACAAAATTCCAAATGGGATTCCACCATTTGATGGAAGAAATTTTGAATACTAGAGTAATATAATGGTAACTTGAAATATATTGGGGAAGATGTTTGGTTCTCAGTTGCTTCAAGATATAATGCTTTGAAGAAACCAAAGACTACAACTCAGAAGAAAGCAAAAAAGAACAATAAATTGGCAATAGATACCATCCTAGATGGATTGACAAATTCAGTGAAATCTAAGGTGGGATCATGTGCATCATCAAAAGAGATTTGGGACAAGCTACAAGACCTTTATGCAAGGGAAGAAGCAGAAGAAGAAGTTGAAGCAAATTACAGCATCTCATATTTCAAAGAAGCAAATAGAGGTCAATTCTTTTTCTTTAATTGTGAAGGAGTGGGACATGTTGAATTTGAATGTCCTCATCCAAGGATTGAAAGAGATGACACTGAAGAAGAAAATTCTAATGAAGAAGAATAAAATCATGAAGCATGAATTATTCCACAAGAAGATGAGAATCTTAAAAAATTGAAGCATGTTGAGATTGAAAATAGCAAGCTCAAAGATACGCATAGAAAATTAAGAAGTGATATGGGTAGTTGTGAAAAGACAATTGTAATCTTGAAGAAAAAATTAGAATACTTTGAGAAACTAAGAGAAGAAAAAATTTCCTTGAAAGTGTATATGACTCATCTGCCAAAATACTTGGAGAAAGTGTAGTAGAACTCAGAAGAAAAAATGTAAAATCAAAGAATGTCCTATTGGTTGAAGACTTTAAGAATAATCTACTCAGTGTTAGTAAAATGTGTGATCAAGGATACACTCTTATGTTTGACTCCCGAAAATGTAAAATTAGAGAAAATAACTCAGGAAGATTGGTTGCAACTCCAACAAGAATACCAAACAACATATACATCCTAGACATGAAGAAGAGAGAGAATACATAAGCCACAAAAAATGATTCCAAGGAAGAAAAAGTCCCAAAGACCAAAAATAAGGATGAAGTATTATTGAGTGCCACATGTTCAGGGGGAGCAACCCCAAAGAAGAAGGTTACGTTTTTCCATTAAGCTCAGGGGGAAAAGCCCTACCCTTTTCCATTGATGTCAAAGGGGGAGAGAAATTGGGATCATAATGATAGGGGGAGCATGAGTGTTGCCATCTGTTAGCGATATTTCTTGCATAGGGGGGTAGAACACAAAATAAGAGGTAAAAATCCACTTGTCCAAAGTTTCGGGCGATAATGCACCCATGGTAAGCAGGAAGCAAGACCGGGCGGTCCAGATCTGCGCGCCCAGATCGAGAGTGCATATTGGATTTCGGACCCCCCTTTCCTTCTGATCCTTAAGAGGGGGGGTCTGAGATGGAGGGCGCACCTCTCCGACAGTTCAGATTAGCGCGCCCGGATCAACGACGATGAAGACCATCTCGGACCCCCCCTTCTGCTTAAAGGTAGAAAGGCGGGGGGGGGTCCGAAATGGT
>JASDQU010739743.1:577061-604425 GCA_032191745.1 Picea mariana | reverse complement strand
TAGAAATTGAAGAAGTCTCAGGAAGCATTATCAGGTTCTATGTGATGGTTGGTTGATGATGATGATTTAATGTAAAGTTTTATTATCTCTCATATATTCTTGGGTGGAAGGAAGGGGAAAGGATGGAGAGTTCAAATATCTCTTGATATTGGAGGATTGTATCTTCCTCTTGGATTTTTATCCCTCCCTTTACATTTGGAAGTTGTAGCTACCTTTGGAAGTCATTACTTCCCTTGAACAATAACTATTGATTATTTCTCATATATTGTCCATGGTGTATTGTGGTGTATTGGTGTAACTCTTATACTATTGTTCATTTATCATTGGATATAATTAAATGGTTTAAGTATAAGTTGAAAAATGTTTTAAATTGTACTTGATACTAATTCACCCCCCTCTCAGTATCAACAATATTTAGCATTGCACTAGAGATAAATCTCTCTGTGGCACCTGGATCTATCAAAATGCTAAAATTTTGGTCGACGATTATACCTGACGTCTTGAGCACAGTGGACTGGTGCTCAGCCTGGCGATTGTTCAATGCTACATGTATCATGTGTTCTTTTCCCAAATCTCCAACTGTAGTGGGTCATGATGATTCGGCTGCCCTAGCCTTCTCAATTAGATAGTCTTGTTGGTAATGTGGCTCTCCACATGTCCAAAATCCATTCTTTGATCCAATGCTCCTGGTCCCTGACGTAGAAGCTGATGGCCTAACAGTCTATGATCTTGGTATGTTTTGTTGAACATCCCTAAACTATTTTTGTTGTAGATGACACTGCTACTACTGTTGTGATCCTATATAAGGAGTCCTCTCCTGATGATTATGTTGTTTTGGCGTCATGAACATAAGTCCTCTGGGTGCATCACGATGCCCTGAAGTATTTATGGATGGTGCATGATGTTGTTGTGCTCCTGATGTCGTCGGTCCTGTCATTTTAGAAGGATTCCTACTCTGACCCCCATCGTTTAGTTCTTCCTCAACTATGAGGGCCTTCTGAACTACATCGTGCAATGTCTGAGGCATTAAGATCCTCACTTTTTCACGAATGTTGAAGTTAAGGCCGCACACAAACTTGTTGACCTTCAACTTCTCCATGTTCAGATGTGGAGCATACCTAAGTAGCTCCATGAATCAGGCCTCATACTCCAACACCATATGACCACCCTGTCATAAGGCATTGAAATCATTAAGCTGGTGCTTAATGAATTCCTCATATAAATACCTCTCCTCAAACCATTCCTCGGACAAATCCCATGACACGTCTTCGAAAACCATGTTTAGTTGAGGTAGGAGCATATTCCACCAAAGAAGAGCACTCCCTTTCAACTAAATGACCACCATGTGAAACTTCATGTTGGAGGTGTAATCACGAAGTGCGAAGTACATCGCCATTTTCTCCAACCATACCTCGGTGTGTAAGCCGTCTGGGGCACCCCAAAACTCGGGAAATTTCACGTTCTCGAGTTCTCTGTGTATACTACTACTACCAGTTGGGGCACATTGTGAATCCTCATTGGGCACAGACGCTCTGCCCTCATCTCTATCTAGGAAGTTGATCAACGCCTCTGAAATCCTTAAAAGGATCTCATCATACTTACCACATCTCCCACAACAAACTTCTCCTGCTCAGTGGTCGACTCTTCTCCCTAAGGATTAGACTCCTATGGCGTGGTTACTATCAGAGGTGTCACACCTCTTCCTCCAACATCACATTGTCTACCTCCCCAACGTCCTCTAACCATGATTATCGGCATGTACAAATTGAAAATTTAATTAGGATATAATTTTAATCATTCAGTTAACACGGTGGAAGGTGTAACAGTCCAATGTCGCAGGGTTGAACCCGCTCTAATACCTTATGTAACAACCCCTCTGTTAACACATAAATGTAAGTGAGTATAGTAGTGGATATTGTTTTTTCTAAACATCAAAGAACAATGTTACTAGACATTAACATACTTCAATTTTTACAAATTCATTTCTCATTTACATCCTACACTGCAAGTTTCATTATATGACATCATTTCTTCTAACAAAATAAGTCATAACACAAGAAATCTAGGATATCTGCCCATCCAACCTACATGCAAGGTGAGGACTTCCAAGACACATAATTAATGCTCAATTCCAGGATTCATCTAATTGATCTTGACCATTTAAGGTCTTAATATTGGCAACTGTTCTGAGTAACAAGGAAGCATCTAATTCCCGTACCCAAACTCAAATCTAGAATCAAGATAACGATAACAGTAAAGTACCTAATCATAATGCAATTAATCATTCAAATCCTCAAATACCAGATAAGTTTTCCTTCCTTTAAAAGTTACAATAACAATAATTAACCATCATCTAGATAATTTGCCATCTCTTTATGAATTCTGTCATATTATTAATACTCACCATTAAACAAAAATATCTTCCCTCAAGGAATTACACCCCTCATTCATTATTCAATATTGTAACAGTTCTCCATTGTACAACCAACTAAGTAGATACTAAGAGTTAGCATAACATATATATCATTTGGAATATATAGGAAGAGAAGAGAAAATCTCTCAAACACTAAGGGGAAACTGTAAGCTTACTCTGTACTTTCTAAACTAAAAAGACATCATGATGAAGTAATTATGAAACTATGTGAGTGTCTATTCTGAGAATGAGTTAAGATTATGTTTAAATATTCAAAGTTTATCTTCTGAGTGTCACACGGCAAGGTATGCCCAGTCTCAACACTAGAAATGTGTGGATGGGCACTTGAAAGTCCAAAGCTCAGGAGAAACAACAAAAGGTGCACAGAGACCACTCAAGGCGAGTGAAGGCCTTAAACTTTTGAAGAATGAAGCTCAAGAGAAACAATGCAAAACTATGTAGAGTAGGTGCAATAAGTGCGCACGTGACCTTTTGCAGTTCAAAGATGAGGAGAAATAGCATGTGCAGGGTTCAAGTGGGGACTCAAGGAGTGTAGAATTCCTTTTTTAAGAGTTGGTGGATGAGATCTTCTCGTGAGGAGTCGAAATCCCCACAACCATTAGATCAGATAAGAGGTGTGCACTCGTTAAACCATGAGTCCTTCGGAATTCATCACTTCCGTAGATTTGATTTGTTTGTATTAAGTGATCCTTGAAGCCTGAAGTTGCGGAGTGAATCTACATCGTAGAACAGTGATCGAATGCAAGCCGTTGGATCCTCAAGGGTTCGATGATTCAACAAGTTTGATTCATAATTTCCTAAGAGATAAGAAACCCCGAAGCTCCAAAGTTCCAGAGTAAAGGATAGACATGGATATAGAGATCAAACGAGGGCCATTAGATCTTTGAGTCTTCGTCCTTCGGAATTTCGGTAGTTCTACACTCCATTTAAAATAATCTTAGCAGTTGAGGGATAAGAACCCTAAAGCTCTAAAGTCTCTGAGTAAAGGAAATTCGTGGATCTAGAAGTCGAATGAGGTTCATTATATCTTTGAGTCTTCGTCCTTTAGAAGTTTGATAGTTCAGGATTTTGGTAGTGATCAGGAACAAGAATCCCCGAAGCCATAAGTTCTGGAGTTGATCATGGCCATTGACTGTAGGAGGAGTATGGACTGTTGATCCCTGAACTCTTCGAGAGTTTGGTGATCAGGGTGTATTAGTTCAAAGTGGAAAGGTGTGGAGGAACTCTGAAGCCCAGAGTTCTAGAGTGGATCTCCACCATAGATTCTCTTGTGAGGAGGAATCCTGTCAATGGTCTGATTGAAGTTATAACCAAATAATATGGTAGTTAGAAGATAGGGTAGAACCCACATCTTCCGGTCAACCTCGAATTAAGACCGAGTTTTGTAGAAAACACTCTGGGTAAAAGGGAGTGTTGGAGTTGAAAAAAAATTCTGGAATGTCGATGTCTCGAAGCTCCAAATAACACCTTTTTGGGTCAGCACTAGGTTCCAGGCCTCGGTCACATGCATAAATGTCAAGGTAAAAGGGCTAATGACTATGGTTAAAATGCAAGACAAAATTTATTAAAAGAAAAAGAAAAAGACAGTGAACCAACGAGTTCTAAATTTCTTATATCTGCAAATTGACAAGGGCCCTATAATTTTTCTGCAAAATTGGATTTAAACAGAGACTCCACGCTACTTAATAAATTCATATTTATCAACAAATTCAACATAGAATCCATGGGGTGATTTTGGATTTAAACAAAATTCAACAAGGATCCACCATACAACAAAATTGAATTGTCATAAGATTTAACATGAAATTCATGATACAAAATTCCAGATCTAGAAGACAATTCGATAGAGATCCCACCATATGAATTGATTTAGGATTTAAATGAAATTCTATAGAGACTCACGATACAAATTTAGGAATTTATTTCCTTAATTTAACAACGAACAATACACTATTAAGTTTCTTTAAAATCATCTCAGCTAAAATCACCAATCATAGGAACTTCAAGTATAGAATAAAATACAATTTTTTTAAAAAACATAGACCATGTACAATATCATATCGAGTTTTACAAGAGTATCAAGCCACCTGAAATTAGAGTTCAGAAACGCTCAAAATTACAACAAAAATTTGAAAATTGTAAACACTGTAACTATTGTTCGTTTGACAACTATTGTAACAAATTGACATTAAGATTGTCTATTGATTCTATAGTGGCTATAGCAAATATAAAATACTAACATACTTGTACTATAAATAAATGCAGAATATAAAAATACTGGAACCAATGAAGATGGAAGTCGATAGCATCCTTCAACAAATTTCACTCCTTCCTTACTTTCTCTTGCTAATCACAGAGACTTCACCGGTACCTCCCATCCAATGCTAGGGGTACTCTTCTTCCCCCTTATCCCCCCGAGCCACAAAGTGGCCAAGAATATAAACCATAACACAATAGCTTCCCAGCTTGCCTCACAAGGAAGAGCTTCCACTCTTTTCACAAGCTTGGAGTCCCAACTCTCACAAGTAAAACACAGTCAAATCAAAATTTGGCAGCACAACAATGCTCAAAAGGTCTGATTATTTTTCCTTCTACATCATTTGTTTTATAGAATTTTCCTCTCTAACACCTATCCTCATGCACAAATAATTAACTTTTAATAATTTAATTAAAGGATTATTCACCCACTACATGTGTCACACTATCCCCAAGTTGCCAAGTAATTTCTCTTTTTATTTTATTTAAAGGTCATTTTCCCTCACATTCCTCAATGTGTTCCTATTTTTTCTCTTAGTTGTCTCTTAGTTCCCCAATCCCTCATCCAAAGAGTGTCTCCTAACTAGATCTTAGTTAGAGTTGGATTAGCAGTCTTCTTCTAGTTAGACTAGTTGTAGGTTGACTCAATATTATATTCTATGTACACCCATTCTCTCAAGTTAATTTTTTATTTCTATTATAAAAATTCATTTTTATTAATTTCATGCACACATGTGCATTTTATCAAATCTTTAGATTTTACTTACTTTTTCCTAGAAATTTATTTATCTCAAATCTTTAACTCATGTCATAATTCATTTAGTCCTTTATTTAAATTTAGACTTAGACTTAGGCTTAGACTTTTGTTAGGATTTATAATTAACAACGTATTGTTTAATTAATTATTTAATCCTATAAGGTTTAATCATTTCAAAGTTTTCTAGGCCACCTAGATTTATTGACTCAAGTTTAATTACGTGATGTGCCCTTCAAGATGCACCTCCGTGCTCCAAGGGTGCCACTCGCTTTGACTTGTTTTAGAAGTTTGTCGGACCCTTTGGAGTCAAAAATCCATTTGATCGACCTTGTGAGAGACTAACGGCTTCTAAGGAATAAGGACTTTGCCTTATTGTGTGCCCCTTAGAAATCTTGGTGAGCGAGTATGTCAGTCTTCCCTCACAACATCGTGGACCACTCAAACTAGGTAATCGTTAACCCACATTTATGGCCATGGAGGGAATGCTAGTAGGCTGTGACAGGGACGTTGCCACACCTCTCCCACAATGTTTGGTTTTCTATGCATGGCCCCTCTACTCCTTATGTGAGTTGGATTAGCAAGCATTGTCAAACTTGCATCCACTGACAAAACACTGTCAGTTATTCCATATACATAAATCATACTTAAATCAATCATACATCACATGTGCGTAAAATGAAATACTCAAATAAATAAAATCCACTCCATGACTCAATCTAGATTCCAAGGAGTCCATCGATGTCATCAACATCCTTAACTTGTCATGTGTCTTGCACACTCAAGACGAATCGTCAATAGCATCTACCAATATATATATACGTTAGATTAACAATAAGTTACAATACATCATCATCATCATCATATATAACCAATAAGAAAAATGAAATCATAATATACCATAATTGGATCACTTGCACGCAAGTTTCCTCAAAGAATAAGTCAATAAAAGTGTGCTCAGTAGAGCGGGATGTTACAGTTTTATTGGTCGAGTCTCATTAATTCAATTTAATTATTGATGAAAATTAATATTAAATTAATTTTAATCATTCCCCCAGGGTGTAGAATAGTCAGTGATGGAGTGTACTGTTAAGACACTCTATTATGTGTAGTAACCTGTTTGAAACCCTCAACTAGCCTTGTATTTCGCATGAGGGGTTGTGTTAACATGCCTAGGATTATAGTGGTAGCAATAAGATAAAATGGCCACGTACCAAAAAAGTACGTACTCGACTAATTGTTGATTTCCCCAATAAAAAAAATTAATTAATTTTAATCATATTTACCAAATTATATCTCTTAATATTATTATTATTATGATTGAAAATTATGAACACCACAAATTTTTTTTCCTTAACCCATTACATTGTCATTTGCACATCCCTATGATTTTCATATATGATAATGATAAAATTACTGAGACTATGTTACTTTTTCTATCATGAAAGATGAAAATCATTTTAAGTTAGCCCCACCATCTAACATAGACAAAATTGACTCATAGACCATAGCATAATGAAATATATTATATGATATAAAGAATCTGATTTTGGTGAATAATTTATGATCTAATAATTGCTTATAAAGGATTAATTTGTTGATATTAAAATAACACTAAGTGGTTGATGTGGATCCCATGCCAAAAACATTGATTAAAACATATGGTGGATAATTGTTATAAAGGATTAATTTGTTGATATTAAAATAACACTAAGTGGTTGATGTGGATCCCATGCCAAAAACATTGATTAAAACATATAGTGGATAATTGTTTTTGGATGCAAATTGATATGGGTGGCCCCACCCTAGACAAAATTGATTATAGACATTTATGTGAATTGATGTGTGAGGCCCCACTCTATTATATTTGAACAATGTAAATAGATATGTCGAAGCTTATTTGTTTTAAATGTTTGAGTTCCTTCCTTTTATGTCATCTCCAAAACAATTTTTAATAGTATAATTTAAATTGCAAATTTGATATCAAAAAATATTTTATCCTTTATACCATTTTCTAAGTTGATTAAAAAGTGTAAAATATTAGTTTGTCTCTTAAAAAAATCCATTCCTCAACCATTTTCTTTATATATATATATGTATTTTAATTTATTTATTTTTAAAATAAATATATTTCCTCTTAAGAGGTTATAGGTTCAAATCCAAAGGAGTAGGGTATGTATACTTTTGTAGACTTTACCAATCAAGTCGTTGGGCGGAGGGGGGTCCCTTGTCCCACAAACAAGGGGATCTCATACACCAATTTAGTGTGTTGGCTTGACCGTGACCTTAAAAATAGATTATTATTATTAGTATTATTATATATGGGATATATTTTTTAAATATTTTATTGAATTTAAATTAAATTTATTTTTAAATAGATTAATATCATTATTTTAATAATGTTAATAATAAATTTTTTATAATATTAATATCAAATTATATGTCAACATGTAATTATTTAAATTTTTCTAAATGAAATATATTAGTATATATATGAATCTACTAGGGATACCATCCAATAATATTAGGAATGTCTCTTAGATTTCTTCATGAGGTTCTTGAATGTTTTTTAATAAATCTTTGTAATAATAGTAGTTCATTTTTCATCATTATATATATTTTTTAATTTAAAATGATTCACAAGAACCGTATTTTTACGATTATAAACACCCTTAAATCTCTCACAAACTTTTTATAAAGATTTGAGGTACACATGGATTTGCAACATCAACAAAATCGTTTCAACTTATATGCTCACAATCCTCTTGTGTTAGAATGAATTGTTGTAGTGCCAACCCTATAGTTTTAGGTACGAAAAAAACCATTTACTTTGTAGATTAGAATGATGCCCATAGACCAACACTAAATATATTCAATGTCTTTCAACAAAATCGTAGTACTGGGTCTTATGAAATAAACTCATGTGCACATAATGAAAAATGGAGGTATTTGTAATGAAAATTTATTTAATGCATTTTTTCATTACATGCATCAATGCTTCATTACTTCATACAAATATCTTGGAATTTATATTCACCACAAACTTAATTGGAATTATAGCATTGAGAAAAGGATTATTGGGGGATGGAAATCTTATTATGGGCTTGAAAACAATTGTAAATCAATTGATCTTTAGAGTTGGGATAAGAAGAAACTCCTCTTTGAGACTCTTGTTACACTTGTTATTCTTTATGGATGTGAAATCTGGGGCTGTAGTATCTCTCGTGAATCCTGGAGAAAGATAGAGAAAATACAAAAGAATTTTATAACCTATAATCTCAAAATTAAAGGAAATATGCCCTATCCCATCCTCCTCGTATAAACAAGCCTCTCCCCCATTGAGAGCATGGCTATGACTAGATACCTAATGTATAAGAACAAGTTAAACAACATGGAAGACAAGAGGCTACCTAAAATTGCTTCAAAATCAAGTCATAACCACCATTGACTCAAACGAGGATGGCATAAAGACGCCCGGTCTCGACTAAACTATTGGGGAATCATGGAAGAAACCAGTTTGCAGAATAAAGATACTATTAAAAAAACGTTAGATCAAAATTTAAGGAAAAAATGTGATGTGATAAAGAGTTAGAGGAAAAAAGAAAATTAAGGTATTATAAAGATGTAATCAACCCTAATCTAGAAGATCAAAATTATCTATCTATTTTGCCAAGTGTAAAGAGAAAAATAAACATTTCTAAGATAAGAACAAATTCTCACTAGCTCCATAGTGAAACTGGGTGTTGGTCAATTCCTAAAACGCCATGGGATGAAAGAGTATGTCACCTTTGTGACACTAAGAAGGTTGAAGATGGAAAGCACTTTCTCTTAGATTTTCCAGCCTATACCCATATTAGATCTCATTTTAAAAATATTGATCACACTACCAACCTTCCTAACCTCTTAACTCAACAAAAGTATGGTGATCCTGGAAAGCTTCTCTTAATGCTTTTCGAGCACAGAAACAAAATTCTAAAGAATCACTTACCCTCTTAAGGTCTGATAGACCAATTAGGTCTTAGTGGATGTTAATCATCATCATCATCATCGTCATCATTAAAAAGAATTAATGATCCATTTCCCAAAATTGTTGCATTTGCACACAGAGAAATATAATAAAGAAAGTAAAATTGCAATTTATACATTACAATGTTAATTATATAGTAAATTTTTGATAGATTCATGTATCTAATTTAAAAGACTCACAATACAATTATTTTTATTTTTTTGAAATTTGTCTTTGTTTTAGTATATCTTTTTTTTCAAGAAAAACTTTGTGAGAAAGCCCTCATATACTTCTTTGCATTTGGATAACATTGAGTGTAAATTTATTAACAATGATTACAACATCTAATCCAGAAGGAACATTACATGAGGTATGTATTAGTGGCAACAAGTCTAAGAGATCGACTTGGAGATCTCTAACATGAATCTGAAAGTACTTAATCACTCAAACTAGCTTACTAAATTAACTATTTTATATCATATACATAATAATTAATAATTAATCTCAAATTTGTCATATCGTACAAAATAAATTAAAATTATAAATGACAAAAAAGTTATAAATAACAAACTTGTGCCAAACTTACTTATGATGTAGTGAAAACCAAATTACACATTCAAATAATAAATACAACTATAACTTGTAATTATTAATAGTTTGTTTTAATGTTTTTAACAAACGTCTAAACCATGAATGAGGCTCTAAACTTTTTAGAAAATTCACAATTGGTTTTATAAATTTGACTCTTTCACATATTAACCATGATATGCCCAACTTGAGGAGAGCTTAGGATTTTTTCCAACTATTTTGAATACAAAACTTTATCTCTCTTCATCAAGAACCACAACACAAGTCCATAGTTTTTACCATAGTTTGGAATGGAATATATATATATATATATATATGTATATATATATATAGTCATCCATTATAAAAAAAAATCGACCTAATTTTGGTAACAAATTTCATATAAGATCGAAATTATGGTCAAAATATTAGTTGCTATATAGTCCATTATAAATGTTGAAAGTAGGGTCAAACCATGGGTCGAAAAAATTAAGACTAGTTTAGGAATATCAAAATTAATGTAATATGGGTCGAAAAAATGATTTTACATTACATAATTGATGATTATCATAAAGATAAATATTTTTCAAATTATATTGCTAGTTCAAGATTATTATAATTTGTTGTGACTTTATAATTTCAATATAATTTGTCATAATATTATGCTTAACTAATATCAATTTGTCATCTTTTATCATAATTTGTTGTCGTAGTATGCTTATCTAATCCATAGGATGTTATATTTTTTCATAAGTTTCTGAGTGCATTATAATTTCTAGTAATATTATGATTATCTAATATTAACTGCTCGTCTTTTGTCATAATTTATTCTTATCTAGTCCCTGAGGTGTAGGATAGTCGGTGACAGAGTGTGTTGTGAAGGCGCTCTATGATGTTAAAGTCACCGGTTCAAAACCTGCGGGGACAAAAAATCCAGCCATGTTAAGGGTTGGTGTGGCTCAGGCCGAGTGCAATCCCTGGGTGATTTTGACGGCTTAGATGCCCCTGAGTAGTGGTTTCTTAGCCACAAGTTAATCCCACATGTCACGTACAAACTAACAAACTATATATATATATATATATATATATATATATATATATATATATATATATATTCTTATCTAATTTTCAATGATGTTATAATTTGGTGTAACTTTATGATTGCAGTGTAATCTATTGTAATATTATGTTATCTAATATTAACTTGCCCTCTTTTATTATAACATGTCATAATTTGTTGTAATATTACACTTATCTAGTAATACTATTTTTTCTAAACTTTCTTATTGCGTTATTATCATTAGTTTGAAAGTATTGGACATCATGATATAATATTTTCAATAAAAAATTAGGTCCTCATGTAAGCATGGGATGAATCCTAATCATTAAATTCATAAACATAGATCAAACATATTTACGTATAACCAAACATAATTCATGGAAGCACAACACAAAAAAAAATCAATCTAAGTTAGCATAATATATGAGAAAATATAATGTAACCATGCAAGATTATAATATATAGATCTAAACATCTAAAACTATCATATTATAAGAGAACATTTTTTGTCATTGACAATGACTGACACCGTGGAGAAGCAAACACAAGGTTTATATTAACAAATATCAAATCTAATATCAAATCTATAATAAGAGGAAATCTGACTTAATTAAAAGATCACCTTTATAGTTCAATAAAAAATACAAAATTTACATCCTCGAATCAGATCAATATTAATGGTATTCATCATCTATGTCACTAATTCCTGAAGTTGTGGGAATATCAATTTTCATGAACATTTGTTTACCTTTAGGTATGTATGGAATAACAAACCATATTTTCTCCTTTAAAAAATCTAGGTGAAAGAAAACTTGAGTACGGTGACTTGGCCACATACATGACTCACTTTTACTTGGTAAAAATTTGGTTAAGTCAATCGAAATAATTTTTTTATCTTCATGTATCCAAACCATAGCAAACACCAGTTAGCTCTCTCATTGGCAGAGTTGGATAATGGCACTGACCAGAACCCCAACTAGGCAAGGGGTAAATTCTAACCGGCCAACCTGTCAAGCCTGACTGCCAGCCTGAAACAATAATACCCAGAAGATCCAGAACAAACCTCAATTAGTTACCCCCTGGAACCATCTTCCCATTAGACAATGAAAATGACAGGGACACGACGGAATCCAAACTGAGCGAATTCGCCTAGCTCCAGTAAAGTGGAATCGGCCTATTAGGGGACCTTGAAGTAAGAAAGAAAGAGGGTGATCGACAATAGACAGACCCAGATAGGCCAGAGGTATATCATGTCATTGAATAAAAAATAATATATTTGTATGCAACTAGATATCATGACAAGATAGTTCTTTTTATAATTTGAATATGAATATGAACTTTAGTCAATTGTAATAATTATTTATGAATTGGTCAAGTAAAAATAACATACTTTCATATAGGCACACCATTAACGATTATTGATGCATCTACATGCCCTTTAAGTTAGGATTTGCATGTAATATTGCATTTCTCTAATAAATATTCTTTTACCCACACATTAGTGTAATGATTTTGATAATGTTCTCATAGTTCATTTAGTATTTATTTCTCTTAATTACTTTTAATGAAACTCTTAATCTCTCCCTCTCTTTTTTTTTCTTTATTTATCATAGGATTTGATGAAGACGAAAATTGGGGGTCCTTCGAATCATTGGACATGTGGGTTATGGGCCCACAATCTGGACTGTAACAAGTCCATGTAGCAATATATCACAAATTATCTCCTTCAAATGCACCCTAGATCTTACAATTGGAGTCCCTTCTTCATTAGCGACCCCAATTCACTATGAATCGTCAGTTCCATACGACCATAGGCAATGGACAAGGGATAATCCCTTGGAGCGCTTATCAAGATCGATGGTTGACAATATTTTGGGGGCTTGGAGTCCTTTAATAATCCCAATTAAGGGGAGGAAAAATGGTTATTGTGGCAATGCGTTTCGGAGTGTCGAACGACTATGATCATTTTGGGGTTCACCTCTTTGTTAACCCCCTCACTCCTTCCTAGCCCAAAATGAAAAATAAACATTGATCTCATCCAAGATTAATGATGATCCAACAATCGTCAGATTTAATGGATCATTGTCGATCCATCCTATGATTTATATTGGATCTTTCTTCTCGCTGGAGTGTGCACTTTCACATTGATTCCAGATCTGCAACTAATTGTCTTCGACTTCGATAATTCCTCGCACACAACATTTATTCAATAATTTAGACCTGCAACACTCACTCTTCTCACTCACAATTACATGCAGGATTCATGAAACCATGATTAAACACACAACCATATATACATAGAGATACACCAATAATACATGAATTTCATATATATTCAAGCTCAATTACAGATTAATCCCTCTATGGGCCTAGCTTTGATCTTACATGGTGCAGGCTCCCTTATTATCGCCCGAAGGCTACAATTTATAACAACAAATGCAATGAGAGGATTAGATCATTGAATATATGATACAATCTCCATAATATTGCCAGAATCACAACAAACTAAACCAATTTATGAGAAAATTCATCCTTACTTCCACGACTGCATTCTGGAAGGTTCACATTTCAAATTTTGACTGAAGGGGGAGTTTATTCTCCTGCATTAGACTCCCATGGTACAAAATTTCCATGATCTCCTGATCATGTGTCCCCTATTACTGCATCCCATCTCCTTTCTCTTCATGTATCATTGAGATTTTCCTTATGCTCAGCAGTGAGATGCAACAAAGCCTCCAATGACACTTCACTAGCTCTCCTCCTCTGGCTCATCCTTTTGGTATCGCAGGTTTACCTCCCATGGAACCTTTTGATCTCCCTCTACTCCTATGGAAGTTTCATGATGATCACTCTCCTAGACTATTCTACCCACAATCACAACTATGGAATTTTCCAACAACTTCTACCCAACTGTAGTTGGAAGTTGTTTTCCAACATGCAGGAAATATTTCCCTTCTTTGATACCACTTGATGAAAAAAAAAATTGGGGGTCCTTCGAATTGTCGGACCTATGGGTTATGGGCCCACAATTTGGACTATAACAATTCCATGCATAAATAGATCACAAATGATCTCCTTCAAATGCACCATGGATCTTACAATTAGAGTCCCTTCTTCGTTAGCCACCCCAACTCACTATGAATAATTGGTTCCATATTACCATAGGTGATGGTCAAGGGCTAATCCCTTGGAGCGCTTATCAAGATCATTGGTTGAAAATATTTTGGAGGCTTGGAGGCATTTCATAATCCCAAGGCAAGGGGGGAGAAATGGTTATTGTGGTTATGCATGTCGGAGCGTCGGAAAACTATGATCATTTCGGGGTTCACCTCTTTGTCAACCCCCTCACTCCTTCTTGGCCCAAAATGAAATATAACCATTGACATCATCCAATATCAATGATGATCCAACGATCATCGACTTCAATGGATCACCGTCAATGCATCCTGTGATCAATTGTGGATATTGCTTCTCGTTGGAGTGTGCACTTTCACACTAATTCCAAATATGCAACTAATTGTCTTTGGCTTCGATCATTCCTCACACACATCATTTCCTCAATAATTTAGACCAACAACACTCACTCTCCTCACTCACAATTACATGCAGGATTCATGAAACCATGATTAAACACAAAACCATGTATACAGAGAGATACACCAATAACACATGAATTTCATATGTATTTGAGATCGATTATATATTAATCCCTCTATGGACCTGGACTTTATCTTACATGGTGAAAGATCCCTTATTATTTCCTGAAGGCTACAATTTAGAACAATAAATGCAATGAGAGGATCAGATCATTGAAGATCCGATCCGATCTCCATAATATTTCCAGAATCACAACAAACTAAACTAATTTATGAGGAAATTCCATCCTTACTACCACACCTACATTCTGGAAGGTTCACATTTCAAATTTTGACTAAAGGGGGGGTTGATGCTCCTGCAACATGATTCCACCCAATATCTTTTTCATCTAAATTATATCACATGAATTTACATATTGCCACCATCTCATTTGAAATATGTACATAGAAAAACAATATAATTTGTTGATGTCATGAAGTATCAAGTGTCCATTGATAAAATATTGTGATCGTTATTAATTATATAAATTTGTTTATAAGCTGAAAAATTATAAAATAATTTATTATTACTTATTAAGGTATGACACTCTACATTTCTCTCAAAAACTTCTCCTTTTATTTTGTCGTATTATCTATATTCATCCTTCCATAAGAGTGACACATTAACATGTAGTGAGTTTGTGTATTCACTTGTCAATTAAAAAGACTCTAAAACAACATATCCATCCATTGTGCAACCTTATGCCCATGTTCGTTGCCTTACAAATGTCTTTAGTTCTTTCATGCACCTTTCTATTAAAAACATCCATTTGATAATCAAAACACCAACTATTTCATTGTCATCCACTAAAGGCACTAAAATCTACACTTGAAGGTCGATGAATCTTGCTAGGATTTCCTTCTCTAAGGTGCAAACTATTTTTTCAATGTCTTCTTGTTGTTGAGGAATAGAACAACAAGAATTCCCTTGAATTCATCACAGGGTATTCACCTTGTTGATCAATATCTTATCACGTTTATTCATAAAGGGGTTTTTTTTATTATGAAAAATAGGGTCAATGTATTTTAGGTATTGGGGGGGTGGATGTGGGGTACAAGGGGATTTATAGGTATTCAAGGGTATAAGAAGGGGAATCTAGTAAAAATATGGAACATCTAGTAAAAATATGGAGTTTTTTTTTTGGAAAGATGTATTGGAAGGGGGTTCAACAAAAGAATTTTGGGAGGTATTTTTCAATATCTAGTGAAATTAGGGGTATTCTTTAATATCCCATGAACACACGTGATATGTCATAGATTCACTAAGTGGATGACCCATGGAATCGATTCACCTTATTAGCATTAATATGGAACATAGCATAATCATATCATATTGAATATTATTAACACTACTATATTTTTTGTTGAAATTCAATATTTGGATCCATGTTTGAAAAAAACTAGTCTTAACATTGGAAATCAATAAAATTTCTTAAAATTTGTCATTTTTGGGGTCTTTTCCACACAATAAATGTCTCTTAGTTGACGTCTATATAGTAACATCGGTTAATTGACATTAGTTACATGCAATAGTCAATTTTCCGTGTGCACAAACAAATTTAACAAAGTTAGCCTAATCTATAAGTAGATAACATTGATTAATCGATGTGTCTGGTAAAAAAAAATCTCCCAAGATTAAAATCAATGATTATTTCTATTGTAAATTTATAAATGTCCATTAATACCATATAGGGTAGATTAAGAAAGTGATTCTAGAGATGAGGTTGGAGAATCTAAAAAAATGTACTTAGTGATGGATAAACAGAGATCATAAGAACCGTTTTCATGCAAACGAGAACAATGGAGGATACTAACACAAGTCCTATGATAACAGATCCTGTGTTAATATTATTACATCACCAAGTTAAGATCAAATACATAAAAAATACATATTTCACCCCCACAAAACATTCAATAAATGATGATAATTAACAATATTCAAATCCAATCAACTCCATCTCAACATTACAAGCCTTTTATTGCATTTGTCTTCAAATAAAAATGCTAAACCACAACATTGAAAAATATGCATTCAATGAAAGAGAGGTAATTTTCTTCTTTCACAATAAATTTTGCAATTTTACTAACCTCAAATCTTCCCACTTGTTGACAAAAGGGTGCATTAAGTTGTGTGGAAAGTATATTGTGTCCTAAATTTTACAAATTCTAGGTGATAAAAATCATAGAGTGACATGGAGTTCTCTTGAGTTAGACTGATTTCCTAAATAAAGTGATTACACAGTATACACCTTGTGAAACCTTTAGTTATGCCTTATGCCAACATGATCATCATCCATTGTCTACATTGGATCCTTTAAATAACACACACATTAAGACTATTGACAAGCCAATCAACCACAATATTTGGAGATGTTTCCATTGGTTGAGCCATAATATTCCCTTGATTTCTATGATCGACACCTTCATTGAATATGTCAAGGTAGAATGATCACAATCTCAAAGGATATGGTGGCTTGGTTAGCTATCAATTACATTTTTATGGCTTTGTTTTTTTCGTAAATTCCAATCCAACATGCACTTGGAATACAAGATTGGAATGTTTTATATACATGGTTCCCCATAGAATCCATTGATGTCTATTCCATTCTTGTGGTGTTGAGATTGATATCTTATGTGGGCTTGTGATTGGTCTTTGAATTGAGGCTTGAACCAATGATGTCTTGTGAGTTTGTAGGTATTGGTCATGAGTATGATTATATGGAGGTTAGAGGGATCAACCCCTAAATGTTTTAGTGAGATAGATGTTGAATATGTATAGGTATGTTGAGAGTCTAATGTTTTTTAAACAAATATGATAAACATTTGATCATAATGTGACAAGTCGATGGGTGAAAATAGCCATTGACTATATGTTGTGGAACTTATATTATGAAAAAGTCAGTAGGGTCAGGCCTTTCGTGAATAAGCATTCCATTAGGAAAGGTTTAGAGTCTTTTATTTTTGTGTAGTAATGTAATGGCTATTAGGTTATGATGTATGGTGAGTGAGGTCAAGGGCCAAAATTTACATATATCTAAAATAAATGTGAATGTTCGAGATTAAAAAGGATAAGGGACCCCTTTTATTTTATTCCAAGGGTTCATGTGCATGATAGAGGAAAAGGTAAATGATGGTTTATTTAGAGAAAGAGGCATTCGAGAAAAATGAGAAAGATGAGATATGAAATTATCAATAATGATATCAAACTTTATGATCCATATTATAGTGTATTCTCTTATGTTTTCTCTTTCAAATGGATTTTGAATCACCTCAAATGGACATCCCAATCAAAAGTTATGATAATTTTAAGTTAGCATACCTTTTAAAACCCTGATTTGGAGACTAACTTGTTGGCCAACTTTTCTCCTGATGTAGCTCTAAAATTTAGGCACTTCTAAATCTAAAATTTCATTATGTATTATTTTGATATTTCTTATTTGCAATGTTATAGGCTTGATCAAAATTTGATTTTCCAAGTGAAAGTTATGGTAATTTTCCCAAAAATTTATTGATATTTCTCCTTTTCTTGACAGTGAACTTGTGTCCAATTTTTTTGATATGCTTCTGAAATTTTTACTTGAAATACTATGTTTTGTCTTATTTCCAAATGAACTATTGGCACATAATTTTTACTTTCCTAGATTCATATATGATAGTTGTACCAAGAACACTTGTTTGAGATAAATTTGCGCACTAGCTAAAAAACCTAATTTCAATAGCTTGTATTTAAAAAATTATAGTGAATCAGAACCTAAAATTTCTACCATATGTACTTCAAAATGCCTTCTCAGACTCCTAAAAATTATAAATATGAAACACCACAAAAAAAATGTTATAGCTCAAATTCCAAGATGACTCATTTGATACTAATTTCAGGACTAGTAAAAAACCCTAACTTCCACATACTATAAATCCAAAAGTATAGTGAACCAAAACTTGAAACTTTTAGCACATGTACTTTTCTATTTAACCTTAGATTGTAAATGAATTATTTATTTAAAAATTTCTAAAAACAAATATAGGAAAAATTCCAAGGTGACTCATTTGAAGGAGAAAAACCATAGGATCATATGCTCTGAAACCAAATGTTATGCACCAAATACTTAATTTGGCCCCTTTATGATTAGACCAACCACTATTACATTTATTACATATACATTTTCCCATTACATGTACATTTAATGCCATATATGCCCCCCTTGGGATCATACCATTTGATACCTTTAATAATTTCTCTTTTAGATTCTATTGGGATATAGAGAGGATATGTTTTCATCTAGGTGTGATGGATTTTAGAGTATGATCAAAATCACTAGCTATTCCCCCCTCAATCTTCCTTGCATTCAAAGAACATGATTGAAGGAGATATCATTTTGGATGAGCCACTGGGTTGTCAAAACTCTTTTAGGGTTTTAAAATAGGGACAGTGTTGGGTATGTATTATATTCTTTTCCTCGAGAAACATGTCGCCTTTTTTTGCTCGATTTTTGAGTCGCCTCAATTTTTGTGTCCATTGTTGGGCAGTATTTCGACACATGGTTTCTCACCGATGGTTTTCTATTTTTGGTCAAGGAATTAGAGTTGTTGACTAATCCAGGTCATTGGATTAGGGTTTTGTATGCCACTAGATCCTATATGTATATTGTATTTTAAACAATGTATGAGGTGAATGAATATAGAATATGTTGGTTTTCCTGGTTTGGGTTTCCAGGGGTAAAATATTTGTGTAATGTGTGTATATTTTGTGTTCTTTTATTGAAAAATATGTTTTCAATAAACAATTGTAAAAGTTTAAAATCTATAGAGAGCCCCCACGGGACAAAGTTAACCTTAACAAATTGAGAAGAAATAAAGGGAGGGATATGGTGAGGGATGGTATGGATGGAAGGGGGCACAACTCAAGGATGGATCCCAAACCATCTGTTGATATTATGGTAGCTACATGAGGTATTAACTAGAATGTTTCAAGAAGCAAGAGAAAACCTAAAACGTTGGATAATAACCCTAGAAGACAAGTCAACTCAAGAGAATATTTAATATTGAGTTAATAGCCTCCAGAAATAGAAGTCGGCCTAGTTAGGTGAGATAGAGCAATATAAATAGAGGGTGCTAGAGCTCATTTGGTACTCCCTCACTCACAACGACATAAGACTAGTGGTGCGCAAGTTTGGAGAGGGAGTGCAACTACAACTAGGATTTTTCCTTTTGGTTGGACTTGGTCTCTTGATTATGGTTTGGAATTTCTTCTTGGTTTTTGGTTATTCGTGCTTGGTGCACAACCCTTGGAGAAAGGTGCACTAGCCTTCGTTGGCTATTGGTTAGCTACCAGAATTATTCTGTCTATCAAGGTTAAGGTGCTCGGGGGTGGCCTTTGTGCCTATGGTTGGGTGACAATATTTTTATATTGTCTATGGAAAAATGAGCACATCTCTTTATTTATAATAGGTTATGGGCCCACAATATCTTTAGATAGTCTAACCACTAGAAGATAGATTGGGAAGTTATTTGTTAAGCTTGTTATGGCACCAGTTACAACTGCAACTAGGTTTTTTGATTATGCAGTTGCAACAAACCCTAACCCTTGTGTTCAAACACTTATGATGAAGAATTTGACCTATTTCCTTGAGATCCTAATGCACCCTAGCCTATCCCACCTCTTGGTACTCTCAACTAGCAAAAACTTCAGGTTTGAATCTTTGGTCAAAATTGAAGTCAAATTTTGATTGGTCAAAGTCAAAGGTTGACTTCTGGTCAAATTGATTTTGTGGTCAAAATTGAAATTTTAGAGTTTCTAGCTTGTTCTAATCATTTAATCTTTTGATTGAGTTTCTAATCTCTTCTTGTCAAGATGGTATCTAGTTTTATATTGGAAGAAAAGTTGGACGATGCTACAAGGTTTCAAAGGTATGCACTTGTATATGCTATCTAAGTGATATCATCTAGAAAAACATGAGTGTGTTTGTAGGAAAATTATTAGAGACCTTCTCTAAGATGTAATATTGGATTCAGTGTATTCAGAAAAACAAGCACACCCTCCATAGTAGTTGAGGCTTCAGGTTCCATGTTTTATTAAATTGTTAAGCTTCAAATTTGTGTTTATCAAGGGTGATAGTTGCTACCATACAAATTGTGAAAGCAATCTTTGAAATATTATATTATTGCTAGGTGCAATGAATAATCAATGGCACATGAATACTATTGATATATATGCTTATTGTACTTGTTCGCAAGATGACCAAATATCTCCTCTAGATAGAGATTTCTTGTTTGTTCTTGTTGTTCTTGTTCTAGGAAGGTACCTTTGTGAAATATGTTTGATGAACAATCCTTGCAGAAGTTGTCATAGAAGAAGTTTATAAGGATGAAACAACTTCCAGATGGGAATCAATCAGAATAGATAGAAACAAACTTAAAAAGACTTGAAGGAATTCAGGAATCAAAAGGAAACCAGAACAAGCATATGACACTTTGCATAAAGCAAAGAGATATTAAATAGATGGAAGCATGGACTCTCTCAGATGGAGGGATATGATCACAAAATTCCAAAAAGAAGAGCATTCATATTGCTCATTCATGCATGAAGCTAGGATTAGGAGGGATTTGATCCCCATCGATATGATCCATTAAAGAATATGTGAATACCATAAAGTATATGTCCATGTTCTCCATTGGAAGTAGCAACCATGATAAGAAACATGTGTTCATCTTGACTCTAGAAGAAGTCTTCTTCAAAAATAAGCCTTGAATATCCCTGGTTGTCCATCTACATTTATGTTCCTATGAAGGAATATTGGATCCTTCAGAAAAGAAGGGCATGTAATCTATAAAAGATTCCATGGACTCCAACATTGAAGAAAAACATGAGGAAGAACATGAAGATTCCAAGAAAGAAAGAAAATTTCAAAACAACCAATTGAACCAGTTTATATCCACTAGAAGTAGTAAAGAAGAGGGAATGGAAGGAATTTGTGATGAAGAACAATGTAAGTGAGAAATTGTGAAAAATACTTGAGCATTGATAGATACAAGGAAAGACTCAGGGCTAGAGGGTTCTCCTAGAAGGAGGGAGAAGACTATGATGATAGCATGTTCCAGTAACTAGACATACCTCTACCTGAGCCATTATATCTCCTGCAGTATCCATGGATTGTCGTTTACATCAGATGAATGTAAAGGCTATTTTTCTCAACAAAGTAATTGAAGAAGAAGCATATGTTGATCAACCTCAAGGTTTTGAGGTATACCATAAAGAGACCCTTGTATGCAGATATAAGAAGACCTTGTATGGATTCAAGAAAACTTGGTGCAAGGCTTCTCATGTACAACATAAGCATGGTGAAAACTTCCTATGCCAAAGGAAGTATATTAAAATGGTTCTTCGGAAGTCTGGGATGATGGATTGCAAATCCATTTCAAACTCCCACGATGATAGATCTAAAGAAGTTGAGAGACTTTTATCCAATATACACATCTATGTATCGACAATTGATTGGCTCGTTAATGTATTTTGAGAATACTCAGTCGTATACTTGCTTTATGGGATGTTTGAGTTATGATATACAACTGGATGGATTTATTGATTCAGATTGGGCAGGGAGTGCATATGACAGAAGAATTTCTACTTGGATATGTTTCAATTTGATATTTTCCTTRGTGTCATGGGCTAGAAGTAAATAGAAGTCTGTTGCACTCAACACTACAAAAGCATAGTATATTTTAGCTTGTGATTCTTGTATTGAAKCAATGTGGATCCGTAAGTTGGTTTCTGGACTGTCTGATCAGGTGTTGGATTAGATCGTGATATATTTTGATGATCAGAGCTATGTGAAGCTTTCAGAGAACCTTGTGTTCCATGACAGGTCGAAGCACATTGATATCAAGCAATATCTTCTCTGTGATAAAGTCTAAAGGGGAGAAGTGGTTCTCTAGTATATCTCCATAGATGAGAAGATAACAGATGTTTTGGTAAAGCCTCTGTCTGAGATGAAAAGATTGTGTACTTAAGGGACAAGTTGGGGCTCATGGAGATGACTTCCTTATTGAAAAAGGAAGTGATTACTCCCAGGTTGGGAGGGAGCACTGATATGTTATTGATTTATGAACAATCATTTTCCAGTTTGTAAAATGGTCCAGGTTGGGCAGTTCCTTTCCAGTTCATAAAGTGGTTCGATATTTTTGATGAACAATGATTTTCCAATTTGGAAAATGGTCCAAATCGAACAGTCATTTTCATAATGAAAATGGTTTGATAGATTGTTGATGTACCATAGACAATGATTCCCCTTATGGCCAATGTGGGGGAATGTTCTAGGACATTCATTCTTATTGGCAAACACTCTAAGTAGTGGTCAAGTAGAATGGTTTTCCTTGTTGGGAAGTCATTCATTCAAAGTTCACAGTTGTGAGAAGTTTCAAAGAATGGTCTATTTTGGAGGTTGGTGCAGGACAGTCATTTCCATAGGAAATGGTCTGGACAGTAATTCCCTAGGGCATACTCATTCTCTCCTGGTTGCACTATGATTAGTGCCGGAGGAATGGCCCATTTAGGTGAATGGTCTAGGTTCAACAATCAGGGACATACATTCTCTAGGGAAGACTCTTTCTCTTCAAATTTCACCATGATTAGTGTCAGAGGAATGGTCCAGGCTCATAAATCAACGACAATTATTCTTCTATGCTTGGTAATAATAGTCCAGATAACCCATGGCTAATGCTTTACTTTCTAAGGGAAGATGCTCTTCCAGATCTCATAGATGTGAGTGGAAGAACGGCCCAGATGACTCAGTTTGTATCACGATATTGTTTATGCAGGTTGATATTAGATGATATGATTGTTGTGGAGATTGTATGTCTCTGGACAATATTTTTATGATATTGTGGTGGATGTGATTCACTGGTAGTAACTGTGTGTCACTGGTTAGTAGCGGTGTGCTACTAGAAGTGGTTATGTACCACTAGATAGTAGTTGTATACTACTATGGATAGACACATTTGTGCTCTATTAGATGGAATTATAGTAGCAATATGCTACTATCTGAGTGCCATGGAGACTACCACTAGTGTTGGAGTTGATTGCAAACTAGATGGATAGTCAGTGTGCTGGTGGACAGACATTCTCCAAGCAGAGAGTGGTCTAGAAAGAATAGATTGCTGGTGGATAGGCATTCTCTTTGTGGAGAATGATCCAGGTTGAAAATTTGTTGACATATCATGGAATGGTATTTTCCTAAGGCACAGATTGTGGCCCGATTAGGAAAATGGTTCAAGATTGATATTTTCTAAGGGATATAGGTAGAGACAGATCTCTATGGTACATATGACCCAATTAGAAAATAGTTCTAGATTGGCATTCCCGTAGGAATGGTCTCTGTAGCCCATGTCATGGCTTTCAACATTTATTGGGATAGTCATTCTTCTAGGACGTATGCTCGGATTATAAGAATGGTCTTTGTATCACTTTGTGGAGTGAGTGACTTATTCAACATCATGCTTGATTACTCAGATGGACTATGGCTTTGAGAGATGATGCAGTTGATGCTATCATATGATACTAATAGTGATGATGTTTCTCATAAGTTGATCTACGTTATCATGAGATAGCCTATGTGGCTATGATGAGGGAATGGTCTGTTTGTGCTCAAGACCATTTAATTTTAATACCTCCCTATCTAGGAGGGAGTGTTGATATTATGGTAGCTCCGGGAGGTATTAACCTCTATGTGTAACCTTTTATGAGACTAGAATATTCTGGGAAACGAGAGAAACCCTAAAACGTTCGATGATAACCCTAGAAGACAATTYGACTCAAGTGAATATTTAATATTGAGTTATTAACCTCCAAAAAGAGAATTCAACCCATTCAAGTGAGATAGATTAGTATAAATAGAGGGTGTTAGAGCTCATTTTCTACTCACTCACTCACAACTGCTTAAGACTAGTGGTGCGCAAGTCAACTGYTGTAACTGAGATTTTGGCTTTTGGTTGGACTTGGTCTCTTGGTTATGGTTTGGAMTTTCTTCTTGGTTTCTAGTTATTCTTTCTTGGTGCGCTACTCTTGGAGAAAGGGGTGTTAGCCTTGGTTGTCTATTGGTATGCTACCAAAATTAWTTTGTCTGTCAAGGTTAAGGTGGTCAGGGGTGGCCTTTGTACCTATGGTTGGGTGACAGTATTATTATATTGTTTATGGAAAAACGAGCACAACTCTTTATTTCTAACACCATCACCCTCTAACAAAATAATCAGAGTAAGGAGAGTACCCAAAGAATTCATGATAGAGGGAGATATAAGATTTCATCATGGGGGAGGTCACTTACCCATCATTCCAAAGGATTGAGGGCTTCCAATAAATTTAGATTTGTCACATCTCTCTCCGAGGAAATTTCATAGAGTTAGGGATCTCTAAATTTGGACAAGTTTTTCAAAATTCCTTTGAGGCTTGGGGGGATTCTGATTGGGATGAGACTGTGAGAGTGTGAATATAGCCCTCCAAAACATTTTCAAATCCAATTTCTTTCCTTAATGAGGCTTATTTCCATCCATACTAGTAGGTGAAGGCTCACTTCCATTCAAAGAATGCATACCATGAAATTCAATTCTTTCAATAGAACATTATACTTTCAGTTGGCCATATTCATGAAAGAAGGAACACCTAAAAGGGATGTTCATATAATCTAACACCTATAAAAAAAATTGCAATTCCTAGCTTCTATCAAAATAATTATTTCACTAGTAAATTTGGGTCATTTTGCGATGGCTATTTTGATGCTCTTGCGATGTTATGTCGTGGATATTGTGATGAATATTGGGTCTCCAAAATGTCTCTTCACATGTTGTGTCAAGTGCGATGAACCTGAAACAATTTCGCAAGCGTGATGAAACTAAGAAGTTGTCACACAAGTGACAAAGAAGAGATACCGTCGCACAAGCGACAAAGAAGGGGTATCATCTCCAGAGCGACAAAGTATGGAAATCATTGAAAGCGCGACAAGGAAGGGAAATCGTTGCAAGAGAGACTGGTAATGAAAATCCTCACAAGAGAGACAAGGTAGTGAGTTCGTCGCACGAGTGACAAGCTAGGGAGGTTGCCGCAAGAGAGAAAAGTTAGAGTGATCATCACAAGAGAGACAATATAGGGATATCATCGCAAGAGCGAAAATCTAGGGAGATTGTTGCACAAGTGACAAGTTAGGGTGACTGTCACATGAGAAACAAGTTAGCAAGATCATGACAAGAGCGACAAGATGAAGAATCTTGTGACAAATCAAATATCTAAAGGATCATCACAAGAGCGACGAGTTCAAGGAATCTTGTGACAAAATTGCTATACAAATTTTCGTCGATTGTATAGAAATTTCATCGCAAGCTTCCTTGAGGTCGCTGCTCTTGAGACAACATATATTTATTTAAAAAATAAAAAATAAAAATTGATGCCCTTATTCAGAGTATGTTGATCATTGTTTTATTCATAGTATGTTGAGCCAATTATAAAAGGATTTTTTAGATAAAAAAAATTCCAAACATCTAACATTCATTAATAAAAATTCACTAATAAAACACAAGTACAATATTGAACTACAATATACCCTAAGAAATACTAAACCATATAACAAAATATATACATTGAAAACAATTAACAACCAAGCATTTAAAAATAGTGGTGCTTTTAAGCACAAGGAGAGAAATTTTCTCTAATTTACAATGGTGCCATTAGTTATTTTGTTGTACTTATGATACTAGCGCACAATTTCCTGCTCTATTTTCACCTTTTAGATTTTTTAACCTATGTTTTTATATGAATCTGAACAACTATTTGATATTTAAAATATGATATGAAAGACAACAATGACAATTCTATCATCTAGGCATCCGAATTTTACACAACTTGTGTACTAAAGTGGATGAATGATGAAATAATATTCTGAAAAGTCAAAGATATTATTTTCTGATGTTAGTTTCCTTTCCTGTTTCCTGAGACTTCCCCATTTCCTGGAGTTTCCCACATTTTGTGTTGTTTTTTGTAAGATGTCTATCCCATGTTTCCTTTGTTGGATTACTGAGAGGGGGGGTGAATCAATAATAGAGCAATTTAATTCCTTTTAACCATATAATCCAAGTGTTATATCAATGAAGCATTATCATCCAATAACTGCAGAGTAAATAAGCAATGAACAAATGAACAATCATACACATACATAGTACACCAGTGTTTTACGTGGAAACCCAAATTGGGAGAAAACCACAGAATGTTTTTTCTTATATTTCTTGAAGAATTACATTCATTGGAAGCACCAACTTCCTTTGTTTTCTAGATGCAACTTGAAGGAGGCTCCAACTCCCTAGTTTCTCAGGCTACAACCTGAGGGAAGCTCCAACTCCCTAATTCTCTGGCTACAACCGGAAGGATGATACAACCCCCAATGTTCTTTGGCTACAACCGAAAGGTGGCTACAACCACCTATCCTTGCCCCGTCCTGCCACCCTAAAGTAGAAGTAGAATGATGGAACCACTGTCACACTATCACTGTGAGATATACCACTGTAAACCTGTACCAATAAATCTGAACCATGCATCAACCTGTACCTCAACCTGTAATCAACCTATACTGTAAACAATTGCATCAACCATGCACCAACCTATAATCAAACTGTACCA
>JASDQU010739743.1:560263-573651 GCA_032191745.1 Picea mariana | reverse complement strand
TTATGTGATGTTATACATACCACCAGAAATGGCATGAAATTTACTATCCATATAGAATAGTATTATCTGAAAATATATCATAAACCATACCGTTACCCATCAAACAAACTTGGGTCCATTACCCAAACCTGGGGTCTCCAACTTCTCATGGCCATAACTCTCTAACCGTGAGGAATTATGTGACATTCCACATACCACCGGAAGTGACATGACAAGAAATATCCATATAGGATATTTTCCCTGACAAGTTCACTTTCCATCATCTCATTATTCCAAAATTAAGCATGGGTTATCTTACTCCACAAAGCGTCTTCTCATGAGGACTTTCACCATAAGGGAACCACTTTGGAGTTCATCCATATTTACTTCTTATCAACCATGACAAAACAATAATGAGTCATATTTACATCAAACAATATTGGGTCCATTACCCAAAAATTTGTGCGATGGAGCTTTCTTCAAGGGTTGACATTAATGACAACCAACCTTAATCAACATCCTTCTCTAGGTGGGTTCCATTTACAATTCAAGGACACTGACAGTTGCAGATAAATAATAAAATGATATTTTCCACAACAAATGCAAATTTTAAATTTATATCTAGCAAGGCACATGGAGAACAA
This sequence comes from Picea mariana, assembly GCA_032191745.1. Classification (NCBI taxonomy): domain Eukaryota; kingdom Viridiplantae; phylum Streptophyta; class Pinopsida; order Pinales; family Pinaceae; genus Picea; species Picea mariana. The sequence goes on along the minus strand of JASDQU010739743.1, from coordinate 573,028 downwards.
AGGAAAAATATTCTATTTAACTATCTATATTATGAATCAGAAATTGCACACAAAGAAAAAACAAGCATTTTCCAAAACTCATCACTCTTGTCAATGATAGGTCGGGAATCTTTTGGCACATGCAAAGTCTTTTAAGAAGACATGGAGGTTTAAATTCAAATGAAAAGGATTATGCACTTTGCTTTCATGATCAAATATGTTATCTAATATTATCAAGGGGTTATCCATCAGTACTTTTACCCACTAATCCTCAGAGGTTGTCATTCATGCCAAAAAACTTCAAAATCCAAACAAATTTAAGATGTCTAAAACTTAACAACCCTTAATGTTTCCTCCTCCGAGTGGGTTCCATTTACAATTCAAGGACAATTAACACTCGCAAATTAAAAAGATAATTTCCACAAAAATGAAAATTTTAAGTTTAAATCTGTCTGGGGACATGAAGAACAAAGGCACAATATTATATTTAATTTTTAATTGTCCAAATGATGAATCAACAATTGCTCACAAAGAAAATGAAATCCTTTTCCATAACTCATCACTTTTGTATATTACAGGTTGGGAATATTTTGGCACATTCAAATTCTTTTAACGAGGTTTAAATTCACCTAGATGATGTGCCTCCTGGACAGAGTTCGAGGACAATTGGAACTGGGCAGTCAGGGGAGTTATTAACCCCGGCCACCAGCCCATGGACATTAAATCCCCCATGGCTCACACCATGAGGAGAGTAATGGTAGTGCGCCTGGATAGACTCGCTGGTTTAATGGCATCTTGAGCCATCCAGACCAGGCATTCCAAGATTGAGTTGTCTATCAACTTAGCTTCAATGGCGATAAGGTTTGTCAACTCAAGCTGCAATGACGATAAGGGCTGTAAATGGGATTTCTCCCTGGTGTATTATTTCATTCTTCATCTGCCTTGGTGCATTCCTCCTATCCTACTCTTTGGCTCTCCCAAGAGTTCCAACATTGCTTCTCTCTATGACATTTTCCTGAGAACCAGTGACATCCTCCCTAGCTCCGACACCCTCTACTCGCCATACAAGATCAGTCACCACCATCTCCCTCTCAACATATCTACCTCCTCTCGCTCCTCTCAGCACCCTCTCTCAACCTCCATTCCCACATCCCTTCACCTCCATACTCCCCCCAACATGCCCAGGGAAAGAGGAAATTCCAAGAGGAGTGCTCATTATTACAACACGCTCTCCCATCGCAATAGGATCACCCCCTCCAAACGGGCTCTTATTGCTCATTTTGAGAGCTCTTGACATACCATCCAGAGGTCATAAGAGGCTCCCTTTTAGCTTCTTGATGTCATCTCGGTAAAGGAGGAAACGTCCTCCTCCTGTGCACACTTCCCTCCGTCCACCTCTCTTTTTCTCCATGGCCTAATCTTGGTAAAAGAGGAGGCACCACCTTCATGTGCGCACCCTCCTCTAGTCACCAATATCCTACCCCCCCTAATTGTCAATCTAGGTGACCCCTACTACGACGATGGAAGATGTATGGTGGAGGAGGAAATCCCGCCAAGCTGGCAATTGGAGGATAATGCAACGACATCCAACAAGACCACCACAGAGGTAGCTTGAAAGGAAGAGGAGGAGGAGAAACCTCAACAATTTGCTTGTTGGACATAGTGTCATTGATGTCAATAGTCAATGTCTTTGATGTGATGATAAGTTGGTATGACGAATTGTCATTAATATCAATAGTATAATAGTTAGCATATAATGACTAATGTCAAACAGTTGGATGATATGGAGAGATAAAATCTTAGGAGGGTTAGCAAATGAATATCAAATCTCAAAAGAGATGGCACGGTGAATCTCAAAAGAATCATTGGGGGATTACTCAATGATCAGATCAATTCAAGACCATTGATGCGCAATCGCCAGATCAACAGTAGGGATGAATTGTGGAGATCAAAATAAGAATTAAACGACTCTTTGGTTACAATCCCGTAATCAGTCTAGATCGTCAGATCTCATAAACTAAAATATCGACAACTGTGGTTGATCCATCAAACGATCATATTAAGCCAGATTAAGTTGTGACCGTCGGATGCGCAATCACCAAATCTACGACAGGGATAGATTGTAGACAGTGAAAGGAGAATTAAACATCATGCTATTTCCAATCCTGCAATTAGTCAGGACCATCAGATATTATAGCTTCAAATATCAACGACTATGGTTGACTCACCAACAAACACACAACTTAAATTTGCAGAGCTCAGGTGACGATTAAATGACTCACAAGTTATGGTTTTGCAATCATCCTTGATCATTGATCTGCTTTGAGTGTCTTCATGACCATTGGTTCACTTTAAGTGGAAGGATAGGATATGCAGGGAAAAAGGTTTAAGAATTCAAATACCTGAATACCCGTTGGTCGTTGTATCACTTTTGAGTGGAAGGACAGGATAAGCAGAAAGATATGAGATCTCGATTATCTAAATTCCCTTCAGCCATTGGATTAAAATTAAGTGGAAGGATAGGATAAGTAGAAAGGTTGAGTTCTCGATTACCTAAATTTCTGTCAACCATTGGATCAAATAAAGTGGAAGGATAGGATAAGCAAAGTTTGAAGGTCATTGGATTTAAACCAAGACAAAGCAACATCGCATACAAATTGAGTCATTGATCAAATATCTTGATCAAATGAACATCATTCACTTTGGGTCTAAATATGTGAGGAGGTTATGCTCCGGAAAAATCTCACTTCAAGAATTTTTAGTTTGAGATTTGAAATTCCTAAAGCCCTAAGAGTCGGAGAGGCGAAATAAATTCCCGACCGTCGGATCATCCAAAGTAAGCCTCAATCGTCCGATTCAATAGGACATGTGGCGTACCATGTTTACAAGCCATGTAATTAAGGACATGTGGCACAGTCAGATAATGACAAGTGTCAAGTTGAAATCGGTATTTCAAGTACGTGAAATTCAAGAATTAGAGTGACACGTGGAAAACACTCGGCTCATGCCACATCATCAAGTGATGTAAGAAAGTTATGTCACTCCAAGAGTTTTACTTCGGGAGTTTTGCCGCCAACAGATTCCCTAAGTCCCGAAGTCCTGAATGTTGAAGTCCCAATGTGGACATGAGTCGTCTGATCTAAATATCAATTCGAGTGTATTCTCAACCATTGATCATATTACAGTGGAAGGATAGTGTAAGTAGAATAGTCGAGGTCACGTAGTAAATGGTGTCCATCCATCTAAATTCTTGAATAAGTCCCATCCGTTAGATTAAAGCAGTAAAACAATATATGCAAGGATCAAATTTGACCATTGATCCGGTTTCGCGAAGTAAACATGAACCATCCAATTTATTCGACGAAATCCACTTCGGAAAATTTGACATGTTGCAAGTCTCGACAGTCATCCATCATCGAGAGATTAGATCGTGACCGTTGATTCTATTAAAGAGCTCAAGTGCTCATTTAGCCTAGTATTTGGTTACCTCCATTAGTCATATGGTATAAGAGATTTAAAAATAGAAACATAATACGTCGCTAAATTTGATAAGCCAGTGGTTTTGTGTTATCAGTCACATGTAATGGTTTGAAGGAAGCACCTCAGCAGAACTTCATTTCCTGCAATATTTACAGATATTAGGGATTGTGTTAATAAGATGAAATTGATCCATATCTGTGATCAATTTATGAAAAGCCTTCACAGTAAAATAAATAAACAGTAATTATGATTAAGTTAATCAAAGAGGTGCGATGGTCCAAACAAAGGAACACAATGGTTCACACTCACTCCATTTTGAAGAATATATAAACGAGAAAGAGTGGTGAGAAGAAAGTGTGTCTGTAGTGTGAATCAGAAGATATATTAAATCACAAAAGAAGAGAGATATGCAATAAAGACTTGATACATAAGTTTTTCCAGATTCAGAAAATAAGGGTGGTTGGGTGGTGCAAGGGCAGTTTGGTGCCTGCAGATGGAGTTGGTGCTTCCTTTTTAGTTGTAGCTGACTAAACATGGGGTATTTGCCTCCTACCAGTTGGTGATGGTGAACAAGGGTGTGGGTGCATCTTGTTCAGTTGGTGTTGATCGAAAAAGGAAGAATATCTTCCTTCTATGTAACATGTAAAACAAATTTTGCAGTTAATAGAAAAGCGTTTGTGGTTTTTCCCATTTGGGTTCCACGATAAAATATTGTGGAAAAATTATGTTTGCATAAATAAAACAAAATCAATAAAATTATTGTGTCACTGATTCATGCCCCCCCCCCTCTCAGTGACAGGATCTGATCTTTCAATTTGTATCAGAGCAGGTCTCTTCACAAAAGGTTTAAATCACTTGAAGAGGAATATACATCAGAATGGATCAAAAGTTGAAGATGTCATAAAAAATCCCCATATTTAATGGTGAATAGTATGTCTTCTGGAGTGTTAGAATGAAAAGCTATCTAATGTCCATTAGACTAGAATTATGGACATTAGCTAAAAAGGGATATGATGTTCCAAAATCAACACCCATAGAAGCAGAAGACATGAAATTTTTCTGGGAACATGCAAAAGCCTTAAACACACTACAAGATGGACTGATTAAGAAAATCCTTTCTAAGGTACTAAACTATAATAATGCAAAACAACTCTGGGATAAATTGGAAACTATATATGCAGAAGATACCAAGGTTAAGAGGGCCAAACTCCAGACTCTCAAAATACAATATGAAGGCCTAAAAATGAAATATGAGGAAAATATCTCTGAGTACTTCGAAAGAGTTGATAATATTATTAATTCAATCAGAGGATTAGGACTAGAAGTATCAAGCAATGAGATAGTTGAAAAAATTGTAAGAACACTACCTATTCTATGCAATCCTAAAGTGTCCGCTCTTGAAGATCGAGAAAATCTAGATAAACTCACCATAGATGAATTGTATGGAATCCTCAGAGCCTATGAGTTAATATTAGTTCATGAGAATCACTCACAAGGAGAGGCATCCTTCAAGGTACTCAAGAAAACAAAGAATCAGAAGAAGAAACTTCAATCCACCCATGATGAAGAATCTGATGTGGAAGAAGCAAATTTCATTAAAAAACTTCAGAAAGGATCAAGGAAGTACAAAGGCAAGCTGTCTTTCAAATGTTTTAATTGTGGCAAGGTTTTCCATTTTGTTGTCGAGTGTCCCTATCCCAAGGATGACCCTGAAGATGAAGAAAACAAAATCAAACGGTACAAGAAAAAGGAAAAACCTTACTACAAGAAACAATTTTACAAAGGGAAAAAGAACTTTTACTCAAAAGAAGAAAACAACATATCATCAGAGTCTAGTGACAATGATGATGATGAAGTCCTTTTTCTAGGTATTGAAGAGTCTAATGATATAGAAGACATTAAACATGAGAAAGAGTCAGAAGATGAAGCATAAGTTAATATGGAAGAAGAACTTCTCAGTGCCTTGGATGAATTAAGAAAATATAAAACCAAATATAGACAGCTGAAAAATTTTGTAGCTGAACAAAAGGAGAAACATGAACATAAATAAGAGGAGATGGGAAAAATCATGAGCAACCTGAAAAGCTAAATCCTAGAAGCAAATAGGATCGAAGAAAGTATAGAAAAACAAATAACCTGCAAAAAAATGGAGGCAAAAATAATTCACCTAAGAAAAGAACTGGATACAAAACTCATTCAAACAAGATATGAGAATAACTCTAAAATATTGGATAAGATTATTACCACACACAGGGATTTAGGTAATAAAAATGAAATAGGTTATTCTCAAGAAAAAATCCAAGTCAACTCAAAATCTTATGTAGATGCTCTCCTTAGTACGTTCAAGAATAAAAACGAAGAGAAGACAAATAATGGAAAGAACTCCAGAGGACTACTTCCACCCATCAAGAAGGAAAACAAGACGATACCAAAGAAGGTTTATCAAAACATGTATCCTCTCATTTTCTTTGTTTATTTCTTTGCATGATCTAATTGCAGACACAAAGCTATGAATTATAGAGCATATAGAAGAAAATATCTAAATGTTAAGAACTATAAACTTAAATATAAACAAGCAGTAAATCGAGTTAAAAGCAGAAACTATAACTCCTTTGCACCTCTCCAAGAAGATGACCTAGAATGCTTCAAATTTCATAAATATGGACATAAGGCCATTAATTGCATATTAATGGAAGTTTCAGAACAACCAAAGTTCATTAGAGAGCAAAATAAACTTTGGAGAGAAAATACATAAAAAAGGGAATGTCTTATTGCCTTAAAAACCTAAGATAAAGAAGACCTTTGGTATGTTGACAATGGGTGCTCAAAACATATGACAGGTAACAAGGACAAGTTTTTAGACTTAAATAAACAAAAGGGTAAAGTTACATTTGGTGACAATGCTTCAAGTAACATACTTGGGAAAGGCACTATGAGTTTGGGAAAGAACAGCAAAAAATGTGTTTCTTGCTGAAAATATGAAACCTAGTCTATTAAGTGTCAGCCAAACCTATGATCATGGGCATTTATACATCTTTCATTCCCAGAAATGTGAGATTAGGAAAGAAGACACAGGAAAATATTGAATGAGGAATGTCATATAAATATAGTAGATGAAAGTTGGCTATGGCATAGAAGGTTGGGGAACATTAACTTTGACAATCTAGTAAAAGTCGGCAATCTTGGTGCAGTAAGAAACTTGTCGAAGATCATAAATCCCTCAAATACTATGTGTAGACACTGTCAACTAGGGAAGAAAACTAGAACAAGATTCAAAGAAAAAGAATACACAACCTCAAAACCTTTAGAGCTTGTTCACACTGAACTATGTGGTCCTATAAGGACCAAGAGTTTGCAAGGAGAGTCTTACTTTAGGTTGTTCATTGATGATTTTACTAGAATGGGTTGGATATGTTTTCTCAAAGAAAAATCATAACCACTTAAAAAATAAATCATAACCACTTAACAAATTCAAAGCCTTTAAAACCCTTGTTGAAAATGAAAAGGAGACAGAAATCAAATGTCTTAGATCAAGCAATGGTGGTGAGTTCACCTCAAAAGAGTTTGATCTCTTCTATGAAACCCATGGAATAAAAAGACAATTCTCTGCTTCCAGAACACCTCAGCAAAACGAGATTGCTGAGAGAAAGAATAAAATAGTTCAAGAGGCTGCAAGGACTATGCTCAATGAAGAAAAATTGTATGATGGATATTGGAGGGAGGATGTAAGAACAATAGTATACATATTGAACAAAGGTCAGCTTAGGGTTAATAGTGATAATAATCCTTATGAACTATGGTTTGGAAGAGCTCCATCGGTAAAATACTTCAAGGTCTTTGGAAGTAAATGCTACATCAAAAGACTTGATGAGAATCTTGGGAAATTTGATGCTAGATCTGATGAAGGTATTTTTCTTGGATATGCTTCTAACAAGAAAGCATACAAATTCTACAATCTTAGATCACATAAGGTTTTTGAGAGCGCATATGCCAAGGTGGATGACCTAAAAACGTTAAGGATCAAAAATCAAGAGACTATACTTGAAAGTGAAGATGAAGATGATGATGAGACAATTGACACACAAGTAGAAGAAGTAGAAGAGAATAAGTAAAGGCAAGATGATGATATCCATACAAGTGAAGATGAAGAAGATATTCAAGAAGAGATAAGAGAGGAATTCCCAACAAGAGACACAAAGACACCCTCAAGAATGACTCAAAAGAATCATCATGAAAAACTTATGATTGGAGATATGAATGATTGAGTGCAAAAAATAAGACAACTATTATATCAAACAGAAATAGCATTATTGTCACATATTGATCCCATCTCAATCAAAGATGCATGTAAAGAAAAGAATTTGGTTAAAGCTATGAATGAATAATTGGACCAAACTGAAAAAAATCAAACTTGGGAACTAGTTCCAAGACCAAGAAACAAAAATTTCATTGGAACTAAATGGTGGTCTAAAAACAAAATGAATGAGAATGGGAAAGTAATCAGAAACAAAGCCAGGTTGGTCTGTAAAGGGTATGCTCAGGTTGAAGGAGTAGACTATGAAGAAACCTTTTCACCTATGGCCAAATTGGAGGAAATTAGGATGTTCCTAGCTTTCTCCAGCTATAGAAAATTTAAAGTATACCAAATGGATGTCAAGTCAGCATTTCTCAATGGAAACTTAGAAGAGGAAGTCTATATTGAAAAACTAGAAGGATTTCAATTAACTAACAAAGGAGACTATGTCTGTAAACTGAAGAAATCACTCTATGGGATAAAACAAGCACCTAGAGCATGGTATGCACGGCTAGATTCTTATTTACAAAAACAAGGCCTCAAAAGGGGATCAATAGAAAATAATCTTTATTGAAAAATTATTGGTAATAACATAATTGTTGTGGAAGTATATGTTGATGATATTATATTTGGAAGTGATGGTGAAAAAATGAGCAAGGAATTTGCTAGGATGATGCAACAATAATTTGAAATGTTCTTTCTTGGTGAGCTGAATTTCTTTCTTAGATTACAAATAATACAATCCAAAAGAGGATTCTTTATCCATCAGTCTAAGTATGTTAAATATATGCTAAAGAGATTCTAGTTAGAAGATTGAAAACTTGTTAGTACACCTATGACAGTTGGATGCAAACTAAGCAAGGATGATGAGTCCAAAGCTGTAGATCCAAAACACTATAAATCAATGATTGGGAGCTTGCTCTATGTAACAACTTCCAGAAATGATGTCAAGCAAGTTGTTGGGATGGTGGCTAGATTCCAAGAAGAACCAAAGGAGAGCCATGTTCAAGCTGTAAAAAGAATCTTTAGGTATTTGAAAGGAACCATAGATCTTGGTTTGTGGTACCCTAGAAAGGATTCATTCACTTTAAAAGCCTATTTAGATGCTGATTGGGAAGGTAGTGTAGATGAAAGAAAAAGTACAAGTGGAGGAGCATTGTTTTTGGGAGAATCATTGGTAGCTTGGATAAGCAAGAAATAGTCCTCAATTTCATTGTCTAGCAATGAAGCTGAGCATTTGCAGTAGAAGAATATTGCACATGAGTGGAATGGATGAAAAAAATCTTATAAGACATAAAAATAGTATTTGAGGAACCTACTATTATCCACTGTGATAATAGAAGCGCGATAAGTCTCTCCAAGAACCCCGTTCAACACTCAAAATAAAAACACATTCCGATAGGCTGAAAATAAGAACATTAAATTGGAATATGTCCCAACACAAGAACAGGTGGAAGATATTTTCACAAAACCCTTAAGAAGATATGTATTTGAATATCTCAGGCAAAAATTGGGAGTTATCCTTCTTCCAACGTAAATCTCTCAAGAAAATAATGCATCAGTTGGCACCTATTCAGGGGGAGAAAACAATCAACGTCAGAAGGATTCATTCAGTTATGACAGGAAAAGTGTGATTACAGGAGGAGTTACCAATGTTCAAGACTCTGATTAAAAGTATTTAGACAGATAGATCATAGGAGAAGAAACGCTTTTGCCATTGATGTCAAAGGGGGAGAGTAACTTCTTAGGAGAGAATCATAATCACAGAGGGAGATTGTGTATGAATTTTGTGAGTTTCAATCAATGAMAAAGGGGGAGATTGTTGGACATAGTGTCATTGATGTCAACCATCGATGTCTTTGATGTGATGATAAGTTGGTATGACAAATTTTCATTAATATCAACAGTATAACAGTTARCATATAATGACTGATGTCAAATAGTTGGACGATATGCAGAGATAAAAGCTCAAGTGGGTTAGTAAATGAAGATCAAAGCTCAGAAGATATGGCACGATGAATCTCAGAAGAATTGTTGGGGGATTAGTCAACGATCAKATCAATTCAAGACYRTTGATGCGCAATCGCCAGAYCAATGGCAGGGATGAATTGCAAAGAGAAAAAGAAGAATTAAATGACTCACTGGTTACAATCCCACAATCGGTCTAGATTGTCAGATCTCATAAACTCAAATATCGATGACTGTGGTTGATCCAACAAATGATCAGATTATGTCAGATTAAGCCATTACCATCGGATGCGCAATCACCAAATCTATGGCAGGGATAGATTGCGGAGAGTGAAAGGAGAATTAAACATCACGCTATTTCCAATCCCTCAATTAGTCAAGACCATCAGATATTATAGCTTCAAATATCGACGACTGTGGTTGACTCACCAACAAATGCACAACTTCAATTTGTGGAGCTCAAGTGACGAGTTAAATGACTCACATGTTATGGTTCTGCAATCATCCTTGATCGTTGATCTTCTTTGAGTGTCTTCAGGACCGTTGGATCACTTTAAGTGGAAGGATAGGAAAAGCGGGGAAAAAGGTTTGAGAATTTGAATACTCGAATACCCGTTGGTCATTGGATCACTTTTGAGTGGAAGGACATGATAAGAAGAAATATCTGAGATCTTGATTATCTGAATTCTCATCAGCCGTCCAATTAAAATTAAGTGGAAGGATAAGATAAGAAGAAAGGCTGAGTTCTTGATTACCCAAATTTCCATCAACCGTCGGATCAGATAAAGTGGAAGGATAGGATAAGCAAAGTTGGAAGGTCATTGGATTTAAACCAAGACAAAGAAGCATTGCATACAAATCGACTCATTGATCAAAGATCTTGATCAAACAAACATCATTCAATTTGGGTCTAAATATGTGAGGAGGTTACGCTCCGGAAAAATATCACTTCAAGAATTTTTAGTTTGATATTTGAAATTCCTAAAGCCCGGAGAGCCAGAGAGCCGAAATAAATTCTCGATCGCCAGATCATCCGAAGTAAGCCTCAACTGTCCGATTCAAGAGGACATGTGGAAGACCGCATTGATAGACCAGGTAAGCAAGGACACGTGGAACGGTCAGATAATGACAAGTGTCAATTTGAAATCGGCATCTCAGATACGTGAAAATCAAGAATCAAAGTGACACATGGTAGAAACTTGGCTCATGCCACATCATCAAGTGACATAAACAAGTTACATCACTCTAGGAGTTTTACTTCGGGAGTTTTGCCACCAGCAGATGCCCTAAGCCCCAAATTCCTGAAGTGGACATGAGTTGTCCAATCTGAAGATCACTTCGGGTGTATTCTCAACCGTTGATCATATTACAATGGAAGGATAGTGTAAGTATAATATCTAAAGTCCTGGAGTAAATGGTGGCCATCCATCTAAATGATTGATTAAGTCCCAGCCGTCAGATTAAAGCAGTAAAATGATATATGTAAGGATTGAATCTGAACATTGATCTGGTTCCACGAAGTAAACATGAACCGTCTGATCTATTCGACGAAATCCGCTCTGGGATATTTGACATGTTGCAAGTCCTCATAGTCATCCATCATCAGGAGATTAAATCGTGACCATTGATTCTAATAAAGCACTCAAGTGATCGTTTGTCCTAGTATCTAGTTACTGCCATTGGTCATATGGTATAAGAGATTTAAAAAGAAAAACATAATACGTTGCTAAAGTTGATAAGCCCGTGGTTTTGTGTTATCAGTCACATGTAATGGTTTGAAGGAAGCACCTCAACAAAACTCTATTTCTTGCAATATTTTTAGAGATTAGGGATCGATTTATTAAGATGAAATTGATCCATATTTGTGATCAATTTTTGAAAATCCTTCATGGTAAAATAAATAAACAGTAATTATGATTAAGTTAATCGAAGAGGTGTGATGGTTCAAACAAAGGGACACAATGGTTCGCATTCACTCCATTTTGAATAATATATAAACGAGAAAGAGTGGCAAGAAGAAAGTGTCTTTACAGTTAGAATCAAAAGATATATTAAATCATAGAAGAAGAAAGAGATACAGTAAAGACTTGATACAAAAGTTTTTCCAGATTTAGAAAAATAAGGGTGGTTGGGTGGTGCAAGGGCAGGTTGGTGCCTGTAGAGGGAGTTGGTGCTTCCTTGTCAGTTGTAGTTGACTAAACATGGGGTCATTTCCTCCTACCAATTGGTGCCGGTGAACAAGGGTGTGGGTGCATCCTCATCATTTGGTGTTGATCAAAAAGGAAGAATGTATTCCTTCTATGTAACATGTAAAACAAATTTTACAGTGAAGAGAAAATCATTTGTGGTTTTTCCCATTTGGGTTCCATGGTAAAATATTGTGTCAAAATTTTGTTTTCATAAATAAAAGAAAATCGATAAAATTATTGTGTCACTGATTCACCCCCCCAACCCCCCCCTCTCAGTGACAGGATCTAATCCTTTGTCGTGAACTACCTCACTGAGGAGCACCTCCAACTCCTCTTCGAGATTAGAAAAAAATAGGATGATCAGATGCACTCTCAGAGAATCCTTGGCCAAAGGATGGACATCTTTTTAGACGCATTAGTGGCTAGTCCTGTGCACGCCAGATGCCCTACATGCGGCCATCGGTTCACCCTGGTCTACACAATTCATGGACAACTAGGCTTGGCAACGGAATGAAGTCTCCAGGTTATGGTTCTTTGTCAATTCCAGCTGCAGGATTATTGGTCTATTTTACCACAGCAGCAGGATAGAAGATCATGCATTTTTTTAACCTATTATATATATATTTTTGTTAATAGCATCTTTGTCAATATTTGGTCCTAGTGACCGTCCGAATATTGTACAAACTTTTTTGTTTACGCAGATAGGTTGCAGAATTATGTGTAAGCATTTTTGTTCAAACAGTTCTAGCATACATGATGATGTGTGAATCTTTGAACATATAAGAGCCACCTGTTAGAAAAACAGGACCGCAGAGCAATAAAATAAAACAAATGCAGAAACAAAACACAGAAGAC
>JASDQU010739743.1:542240-559618 GCA_032191745.1 Picea mariana | reverse complement strand
ATGTCATTAATATAAGGATATACTTTTATTTGCAAAAAAAGAAAATGAGGTTTAAATTCAAAGAAAAAGAGTTATGCACTTTGCTTTCAATGATAAAATCTATCATCTAATATTATAAAGGGTTATCCATCATTACTTTTAATTTCCCATCCTCAGAGGCTGGCATTGAAATATGCCAAAAATCTTCAGATCCAAACAAATTAAAGATGTCTAAAACTTAAAATCCCTGAATGTAAAATGTCCACTGATCAAAAGCAAAGAAAAAATCACCCATAACAATAAGAGCATAGGCTTAATGAACTTGCGTTATAAGTGCCTGACGTCACGATGGTTCAAGGTAAAAGACAAAGTCCAAATCCAGATCCTAGAGAGTTTTTGTTTCTTCAATTTCAACTTTGTCTGTTGAGCGACCTTGAGATGAATCTTTTAGATCAAAGAGTCTATGCATGTGCAGCTCTAAGAAGAACATATTACCTATAAATATAAAATAGACTTGTTCAATTTCCAATTTCAATTTATTAGATATGATATTTCAACTTTACAAGGACTTGAAAAAACATTTTTGCATTGGCTAACACTGTAATACACAATCTTAGAGACAACTACTACAACGAGAACATTTTTAAATACTATAGACCTTGAAAACAAATCTTATTCATAGAATTTGCAAAGATCTATATACAGTTAAACCTCAAATATTGAAATGTTATCCTAGACAATAAGGACAATCATAGGACATTGGATGTAGAACAAGAAACCTAATAAAGTACCTTATGCCCTCCATCTAGCTTGACAACATGTAGGCCAAAAAATGTAGTAATTAGAGTTCTTTCATAGGTACGAATGTGATTATAATAATTTAGTAGCATTGAAAGAAGTACTTGTAAATTGGTTGCATGAGCATGTCAAATAAGATAATATAATTTTATTTATGTCCAACAAATGACCACAATAGTAGGTCAAAAGGGACTAAAAGAGTACCACCATTATAATACATAGTGGGACTTATGTAGCAGCTCCTAGATCTAATATAACAACAATATGTAAAGAGATAGCCCACTTTACCAAATTACTCAATGTTTAATAAAGTATGGACGTGTGATAATAAAATGTAGAAAATTACTCAATGACCAAAAGATAAAAAGTATATTAGCAACTAGAATTTTTCGTAACTAGATATTGGCAACTAGAATGGATTGTGAGTCTTGTTTTTGGCTTGGAGTGTGGGTTGAAATGGTCCACTCAATAGCCATGGAGAAGAGGCATGGGCCATTAAAGTATTTCAGAAAAAATGCCTCCACATGCGTTGGTTTGTCATTCACCCTCATTCTAGTTCCAATTATGTTGATGGATTGAAATGGCTCACTCAACAACAAGGGTTCACCTTAGTGAGAAGTCCAAATTAGATTGATCCTTGTTTCATATAGGGAAGCCATCCATATTTTGTCCTAGTTGCCATTATTGATTTGGGTTTTACCAATTTTGGTATAGAAATGATGAATAAAACACATAACCAAACATATTACCACCATTATACCTAGCAATAAGTTGATTGTGAAAATAAAAACATGAATATGAATAAATAGTTGCAAAACCCAAAATAGTTTTGTATTAATCAACTAATTACAACTTCATGCCTACAGGTTTAGACAAATATTTCTAGAAAATAGAAATAAGAATGAAAACTCTAAACATGAGATAGTCTACAATGTAAAGGATGTTTCTACAACAACCCTAATGCTCAATAGATATAGAAGAATAGTGCACGACATATGCATAATAGGAATCACATCTCTCCATAAAATGCTTGGCCAAAGGTGACTAATATTTGTGTTTCCACTTTTCACTCTTTCATACATAATGTCTTCAGATTAAAATGTATAATCTCCTTTTTAGTATCAATACTTGGATGTTGTTGCCACAAGATACGTAAGATGAAAATATACAAACTTTGAATCATATTTTAGAAAAAATAATTTAACATAAAGAAGTCAATTGACAACTTAATAACATGCTCAAGTTTACTTCCTTGAGTTGAATCTCCTTTCATGGGATATGACATTGGTCACTTTGATAATGATTTTAAGGACACATTAGTTGAAATATTGTGTTATTGGGTTTCCAGGCCATTGACAATATGCCCATATTTTCATTTTTCGAATTTGAAACAATGGTAAGTAATCTCATAAAACTTGTAACAATAAAGTTTCATATCTTAACAAGACCTTTACAATTGTACAAATATCACACAAAACAAATTTTGGGTTCAAACTTTATGGTGAAAATACTAAAATATGTGTTTCACAAGTTGCAAAAAGATGCATGTTGCATGTCACACAAAGTTCAAAGTTCACATATCACACATCGCACCAAGTTCAATTTTTCATGTCACATGTCACACCAAGTTCAAAGTTAACAAGTCAGACCAAGTTCAAAGTTCACATGCATGGAAAAGATGCTTTTTGCATGTTGCATATCGCATGTCGCAACATTTTCAAAGATTGATGTCGCATGTCACAAGATTTTGAAAGATGCATGTCACAAGTTGTAATATTTTTTAAGTTCTTTTTATAGCTTCCAAAAACTTCTTATTTCATATTCCCCAAAATTTATTTTTGCATGTTGCACCAAGTTTAAAGTTTGCACATTTCTTGGAAAAGATTCTTTCCACATGTCACATGTCACAAGACTTTCAAAGTTGCATATATCATGTCACAAGATTTTGGAAGTTGCATATTGCATGTTCAAGTTCTATTTGTTTCCTAGACTCCATAGCCCAAGCACAAGGCACCAGGTCTTGCTTGGATTCTCATGTTATATCTCAAAATACAAAGAGATTACCATTCTTAAAAGACAAAGAGATACAAGTTTGGAACTCTTAAAACCCACAAACAAACAAGCATGCAAAATTTAAATCCAAACTTGAACAATTCAATCTCTTAAATTTTACGTTTACCAATGCCTTCAAATTGATAGGATGATATCCATGAAGCCACAAATTGATGCAAAAATTGTATGTCGAGGCCAATAGAACTAATAGAACCAAGGAGTATTGAATCAATATATACAAAGTCTAAGAGAAGCTGAAATTATCATTAAGTGTTTAACAAAATTACATTCACAAATATATACAAGCCATAGAAATAGCCTTGTGTATATTATCAGATGAAAAAGTACCCATAATGTCAATGCATTATATGATTCATTACATGTTCAGCTATATAATGCAGATCTAACTGTCTTATAAAATGATTACACATCATCAATTTCTTTTAGTCTTCTTTTGTGTTTTCTAGGTCTTAAGTAATTCATCCATCTCCATGTCTTCATTTACTAGGTTCTCTTCAGCAACTGATGTTTTTTCAGTCCTTTCACACCAAGTACATATGGTCTCATACCCACTGCATGGATGTTTTTTTGAGGGGCCATCACCTACAAAAACAAAAAATATTAAATTTATATGGCCAATTTTTAAATATCATTGAAGTAGTTCATTAATATTAAAAAAAAACTCTGCAATGTAATTATTTACCTAGTCCTCTAGTCGGCACCATTGGAATGGTTTCCCTGTTCACTTGATCTCTAGGTCAAGGAGGATCAACTATGACATTCTCTGCCATTGAAACATCAAAATTTATAAGTACAAATTTTATAAGTACATAATTATTTAGTATATGATTTATATATATCCATTTTAACGTCGTGGGCCTCAGTCACAGGAACATCTTGGGGTTGCACCCCACTGGGATGGGGCTGTTGGGGAGCACCATGATATTCGGTCTGCGTTGCACTATCAACACTTAGTTTTCTAGTACTAATGGTTTCGTTGATAGTGTTTCTCACCTTATTAAAACAAAGTAAGACATTAAATTATGGACGATATCAAACATTTGTGTATTTTATAAGTAATGAAAGGTTAATGTGGACTGATTTTTATTTACCTTATCCCGCAAAATGGATCTTGGGGTCTACCCCATTCTTTTCCTAAGATCAACCAAGGATTTATAACCATACTTGTAACCAAGTTGGAGGTCTTCTTTCGTGGTTCCAATTCCGAAGTCGTCGCCCTGCATTGCATAAGGGTATGATTTTTTAATGTTTTTGGTTGCAATTACCTGAAATTTGTAAGGTGATACAAATAATATTATTAATATGTTTGGGTACTTACAATCCGTGACTGTAACCTTGAGTAGTCGCCCTGGCCTAGATTGTGTTGGCCATGTTTGGCAATCCTTGCCTTGGTTTCCTTCGAAGTGTCAGGCAACCTATCATCAAAATTTTCAAGTATGTTATATATAACCACACTTTTATTTAGATCTAAATAAAATTAAAGCTGGTATTGAAATCAAAATATTGTAATTTACCTTGGTGTACCAGTTATTTTTTCTCCTGATTTTTTCAAAATCTTCTCTTTTGCATAATCAATGATTGCCTTCCACTCCCTCTCTGGAATTGAGGGATGACGCTCATACCTAGGATTTCTTGCCAAGCTTCGTCTATAAACATACCATGTATATTTTAAATATTCGCCCATTGCAGAGGTGACCTCTTTTTTATTGAACATGTCTACTCCAAAGAGGTTGGAATTATGGAAATTCCACCTCATGCATAAGGTTGCCCCAAAAATCAACAAGGCCTTGCTCTCTAGGTGCCTATAAAAATGGTCATTTCCTACACACAAAAATATATGATCATTAATTTAAAATTAATAATCTAGATGATTTGCGTATGAGATGGAAAACATGAAATGATTAAAATATGAAAAACTACCTGGGAGTCTTATTTGTTTTAATGGAAGTTCATTATCTTCGACCAAAAATGTGCACAGAAGGGTCCCTGTGCTTGTCACATGTCTAGCTCTAGGAAATGCAACCACATCACCAACCTCATCTTTGTCACCATCTCTAAACTTTGACTGATGTTTGGATTTCTGGCAGTGCGTGTCATGGATCCTATCTAAATTAGGTGTGGTAGATGGAGAAGTAAATAGTACTCTAGTAGTTGAATGACCACCCACATCAGGACTCTGTAGCGCCTCTACAACTCCATTACTACCAACACCGGGCTGAACAAGCTCCAAAAATATCTTTATAAAAAATAAAATGTTTTATCGTGAGATAATGTAAAAGTTAAAGAAAAAAGTTTCATAATTGAGCATATGATTACATTAGAAAATAACACTTTAAATTATGGTTATTACCTTATATGTGTTAAGTTGTGACATAAGGAGATTGATCTTTTCTAGGAGGTCAGGAGTTTGATTTGGACGATCTAATAAGCTAGAAAGTTCCTTGTTTGCTTTAATGATCTTTTTTTTTATTAATACCATTGGATCAGGGGATGAATACAACCCCTCCTCATTGACAGAATCATGATCAACATGGCCTACCGACTACATATAATTTCAACAAAAACAATGTTCTTTCAATAAAATTATATAAACAAATAATAAAATTCACGTAAAATGAAAGTGGAAATTGATAATCATTTACATGTTCTACGGCTGGCCCTTTTCCATGATCATCCTGCCACATTATAATATAATTAGAACCACCAAATATTTAAAAAATTATTAACGATAACAAAAACATTGATTACCACCCAAATAAAATCAACCTCAATGATCAAGCTCCCACATTATTATAAAATTGGGACCATGAAATATTTAAAACAATGTTAAAGAAAAAAAAAATATAATGCAATAAGTAGAGGTTTCTTAAAGAGGTGTTGCATAAGTACCCACACACTATTAGTCAATGTTTCTATTCGATTAAAATGTTAATCCACTAATAACTCTTCCCCGGGAGCTATCTTTTTTATTGCGCACAAGACTACCTGTTTCTCTCTGCGTCCCTCATATATGCAATTCGGTTGCTTGTTTGTTGTCCCGGGTCATGTGTTGTTTATAGACCATGCGATATTGCCGGAAGCTTTAGGCCTTCCATCAATATATATGGTTGCTCCCTTATTTTTATCCTTGTTTATTAGTTGTATATAATTTGTGGCGAGTGCATATCTCCGCATACTTCACATGTACTGGACTAGCCGCATCCAATCATTATAATTGTAACACGGTCTGACATAGTCCATAAATTCAGTTATTGTGTTGTATTTTACAATTATTCCATCCATTGAAAATATCCCCAGGCCATGTAGGGAGGATGGTGCAATGCGATATGTCTTGTTGTTGACAATGAAGTCAGCATCCATAGGAGATAGCTCCTTAGATACCCATTATTTCACCAGATGCTTATACCTGAGTGGAACCTCTATGTCTCCTATGCTCTCATCATCATAAGAGCATGATCCTCCTTCAACAAGAAAAAATTCCATGTGTCTACAAAATTTTCTTCTGACTTTTTCACCTCTGGTCCTTGCTTGCTTATCATATCTACTAGATGTAATCACATTTCTCTATATTTGACCTAATCTTTCCTCACTCGGCGAAGAAATATTTGACAGGTATCTTTTTGGTTGTACCTTCAGTTGTATGTGCATGTTTTGTTAGTGAGTAGTCCATCCTCATCCTAGTTCCAATTTTTGAACTTTTTTCTATATTCAAAGTTCTAAATAAAATTTTTATATCTTTAGTTTTGGATGCATAATTAGACTAGGGTGAAATTACCAATATTAGTAGGGGAACTCATGAATTTCGTGGATTCCCAACTTAGTGAAGGGTGTGAATCTCTAGGTGGGTCACCTTAATTCGACTCACTTATCCACGCATGTAATATGCACTATGGTTAGATTTCACACTACGAAATAGTGGTCAACCACCTAATGTAATGTGATATCCCTCTTGATTTTGGACATATTAAGGACATATTAATGTGATAACACTAAGTACATGATAATTTTATAATATGGATCTAAGAAAAAAATAGTAATAAGGTTGTTGTTTGTTGGATTTGTGAAAATTAGAATTATTATAAGAAATGTCCATTGAAGATGAGGGTCAATGCTATGGATTAAGAAATCCAACCATCCATTCATGTGTTGCAAATCTTGGGTGCTTTAGTTGGAAATAAGTCTAAGGAAATCCAAGAGTATAAAGATACAAATATTAGTTTTTTTCAAGACAAGAGTAGAACTATACAAATATTAGTTTTGTTCAAGCCAAGAGTAGAACTATACAAATATTGGTTTTGTTCAATCCAAGTTGAAGAATAAGTTAGTTATGGTGATGGTTAACAATAGTGAAACCCACATTTTTATGTATGAAGTAGTGGTTGTTAAACTCAATGTGTAGTTGAAATTGGTGCAGTCTTTTTTCAAGGAAGTAAACTCTAACACAGGTAGGGTGGTTGGCTTGGCTAAAGGAGTCAACTTATAGCTTGGACACTAGAGTGGAACTACTAGTTTCAAAGTGGTACCCATGGATGACTTTGAAGTTGTTCTTGTGAAAGATTTTATGGGGATGTGATAGGTGGCACCAATCCCTCACCTTAACAATTTGTTAAGCTTTGATGACACAAAAATTCACGTAATTCTGATGTTGATGGGGAAATAGAGTGCAATCACTAGGAGACTACCATGACTATGATTACAACAACCAATCATGCAATAGTGCAACCTTACAAAGAGGAAGTTGGAGGTTTTAATACATAAAAGAAGATCTCGAGTGTAGGTTTTTGGTAACCTTTGGTGGATGAAGTCCCACACAAAAAGTTGTTTACTAGGTTTGAATCCATAGTAAATAACACTATGTCTACAATATCCAAAGTAGTGGATGTCTATTTAGAGAATCAAGATGGTCTAAAATTTTGTTGGATGGTTCAGTTGACTTAAGAAGTTCTAGAAAAAATGGTGTAGACTTTAAGGAAGGAATGGATTCCAATGTTAGTGTTTCTAGTGGCATTGGTGGCCACTTTCCATCCTTTTATCACTAAGCAAAATAATAGTATGACTCACTACTAGCTTGGAAGGTAGTGGCACCAAAGCACCCGACAAGGAAGTAAGTGCCTAGTTTGGTGTAAGGTGGTAGGACTTAGCATATTTTAAACATGAGATCAGGCACTTGAGTATATTAAAGAGAGAATCACATACAAACAAGTGCATTAGAAAATCTGAGTAGGAGTGTTTGATTATACAACACATGATGATGTACTTTCATGGTTTTCAATGTAGAATTGGACTGGATACCTAGCTTGTTTGAAGGCATGAAGACAAAGGTGTACTAAGGCATGGGAAATTAGAGTTGAAGGTAAGTACAAGTGTGTGTGAAAATGTGAAGAAATTGAAGTGATGTTAGTTGAAAATGGATGGTGAGTCTGTGTAGCATAGTAGTTAGTTGACAAAGACATGTAGAATTTACGAGGATGTTGTTGGGGAAACATTGAACATAAGTGGGGGAGGATAAGGATTTTTGTTTTCCCATAAAGAACAAATGAACTTTCCATGTGTACTATCTTGAAGGTGAAGGAAAATGGGATGAGTCAGTTGTGAATTAGGAACTTGACATGGTGTAGCCACACACATTACAAGTTCATTGCAATATGGGTGAGGTGCTCACTAGAGTGAAACAAGTTGTGCATATGGCACATAGCGATTTGTCTTAAGTTGTGTTGAAAAAAGTGTCATTGTCTTGGTGGAGAAAAGGGAGGATAAATCTTATTGAAGAATACATCGTATTCAAATATGGAAGAGTGTGAATTTATAGGTTGGATAGGTCTACGACATGATATGTTGTAGGTAGCAAGTGAGTCACTAGAAATAACACCACAACAAGGAACACCTTAGTTTAAGTGTTTTGGGTTGCAACACTTGACATGCATAACTTAGTTGAGAAGATGGGTGTGGGAAAGTCACCCACTAATGAKTGGTGTGGTAACAATTGAAGCATTATGTTCAATGCTATAGCATCTTATGAAAGCATTCAAGGTGAGACAGAGTTTGCAGTGACAACAATCCAAGGAGGGAGAACGCTRACAAGATATTTAGGAGAACTACTCCAATTTGAAGCCTACAAGAGGCAGAAATCATTTTCTATAAAGCAAGATTGCAATAAGCATGTTGTTCCAAGTTTGTAAGAAGGACAAATAGAAACACTTAATGACTACATGGATTCCCCCCCTCCTTTTKAAGGTGGGAATGTGGTCTACTATGTTGCTAATTCCCAAAAGGTGGTGGGGGAACACAACTCCTCCCTATAGGTAATTTCCTTCTACTTGTCTAATCAATTGAGTTAAATAGGCTAATAAGGGCTTGGAAGTCTCAAATAGTTATGTTAGTTGAATGCCATCTAGTTCTTAGTCAACTTAGTAATGTAGATTGGGGTTGTAAATATGATTTGAAAGGATCTAAGGGATAATGACATGGTTGATGGGGAGACCCAAGGTTCAATTGGGCCATGGATAGTGAGTGGAGCAACCACTTAAAAGAAAGAAGGAAAGATATATGTTCTATCAAAAGGAGGATATGTTGAAGAGGCCGGGAGAGGGTCAGATCAAGGGAAACAAATATTGATCTAAAAGGACGGGCTTCCCTCTTGCTTGGAAGAGAGGTGAGTTTCAATCTAAGAGGGAGGTTTAGTGAGTTGAATGTGAGGACCTCACAATATATCAAGGCCTTGCGAGAACTCTAACTCAACACCTTGGAGGCAAACCAGATGGTTGTATATTCCCACCTCCACCTCCCATACTTGGATGAATATGTGGTCATATACCATGGATGCAAGAGGGTGGAATGTTGAACATGCTCATGATTGGATTCTAGTTTCCCTAAACGTTAGTTTTGAGGCTGCATGTATTCTTTTCCAAGAGTTTGGGAGAATGCTGGGAGAAGGCAGAGGAACTTCACTTATTTTTGAGAAAAGGGACACAACACTCCCTATTGTAGGGGAAGGATAGTATAAGAAGTAGCATTTACCAGATAGAGGGGGGATAAAGTAGTCTTTGACCACTTCTAGAATGGGATCATCCTTTTTAAGTAGGACAAGGACTAAAATATCTTCAAGGGAATTTTATATATTTCCATCAAGGACATGGACAATTTTGATGTGGACAATTTTGCATGGAGGCATTTCTCCCGGACCTCTTCATGAAGGATTGTGAATCTATGGTGCATCTACAAATATGTGAGATGTGGGTTTATGATAATATTTTTAATTCTCCAATCACATTCTCCATTGACCTTGTGTAAACCATTCCATTTGGTGTTTGTTGCACTAAGTTTAAATAACAATGTTGGAGAATTATAAGACATAAGTTAGGTATGAGATATTTGGTACCTCTTTATTCCCTTTTATTTTAATGGTATCCATATTTTGTATTGATCAAATGAGGAATTAACACGGAAATGATGCCATTATACATAAACTCAATCCTAAGGCCAACTAAGGAGAAAAAATAACACATGCTAATTAATATAGGAGTCAAGCATGCAAACAAACTTTCTCACAAAGAAGTGCTAGTTGGTGATGGAATCCAACATCGCAGAATCGATGCGTGAAGGGGCTGAGTTTTGGTGGGTGGGAAATTTTTTGTTGACAAACTGCTTAACGAAATAATGCCCTAGTGAAAGTTACCTCACCGAGAAGTGGGAAACCCTCCAAGGAGTCTGAGCGAGTCTAGCCAACGTCGATCCTAGGTACAACACCATCTTCCCTGTGTTGTCACCTTGTGTAGGAAGTATAAAATATTATGGCCTCTATGGTACCACCTACTATACCAAAGAAGAGAGGGGACAATTGACAGTCGACACCAATACCAACAAAGAAGGGTCGATTGCTCTGAAGGCCCCAATGTGACCATGTGATTGACCTTTGTGTTAGAAGGGATTCCCAAAGTCAGTGATATAGAAACTGGATTTCACTCCCTAACTCAAGGCTTTATGTTTGTTTAGCATCTTTGGAAAGTTATTCTCACAATCCTATTCCAAATATCTACACCTAATCTAAGATGGGTTTGAAGAGCCCTAGAAAAGTTGCTAGATAAATTTTAATTAGCGCTTGATTTTAGGCTGTTGTTACTCAAAGGAGTGGTCGTGAAACTGATGGCGTTTTGACTCGACTCTTTAAACCATGCAAGAGGAAAATGAAATGCAAGAATTTCAACTTCGATGAAAACTAGCTATGGGAAGGAGCAAGAGGTTTTAAGCAAAGAAATAATTTCTTGAAAGATTGTTGTGTGTGCAGTACTGCTAATGACAAAAAGTATGAGCTAATTATCTGGATAAATGGAAGAAAAATGACCCAAATTTTAAAAATACCATGCAAATGTCATAGTTCACTTAGTACACCTATACAACATTGAATCAAATGTCATCATTTCTAACATAGTAAACTTTTATGATTATAGAGACCACCATACACATCTTGAATACTCGTAAGGATCACAGGGGCTTCGCCTTGTTGACCAATACCTTATCATGTTCATTCATAAAGGGGGTTTTTTAATTATGAAAAATAGAGTCAATTTATTGTAGGTATTGGGAACCTTGTTGAAGGTAACCCAACCTTGGAGAGAGATATAATATCACCTACATAACAACAATTGTTATGTGAACATGTTCTATAATCTTATCAATGAGGCAGACATAGCTATGTTCATGATGATAATCATGTTAATTACAATATGAAACTATAACATGTGTAACATGATACATTTGAATTTAGGTCATAATACCTCTATGAAATAAATGTTACTTACGGTTGAAATATGTGATGAATGGGTGTTGCCTTTATGAGGGACCAAAACTATTATACTAAACAAATCCCACTATAAAAGTGCTTTGAACATGTTGATAGCTAACCATTGATAATCCTATGTTGATGGTTCAAAAATAATGAAAAATAGTCATATTACATGTTCATTGGTATTCAACTAGATCTAGCTATGGTCATCATGACGTACAAATTATCCATAAGGTGACATTAGTGAGGGAATGTGTCATTGGTTATATAAAGGCACTGTTGAGGGCATGAGGTGAAAATGTTAGCATGGGGATGGAAAATTAACATAAGGAAAATTTTTTAATTAAGCACCATCGAAGGTAGGAGGAGAGCATTGAGAGGAAGGAAATTTCATGGAAATGAAGGTGACCTTATATCTATAGACTACATGATGCAACCGCCAAATATAACCTCTTAGGGAAGATAGCAAGGGAGTGGTGACTAGTCTCAACTAAGGAATGCCATATTGAATTCATCCCTAATCAAGACAATGAATTAAAGGGAGATAATAAAATATGAATGGATCGAGGAAATAGGTGGTCAATAAGAGAGTGAATGAGGAAGATGGCAGCCCCAAATGATTTATCCTACTAGCTACAACAATCAAGTATACCCAGTCTTATACTCCTCCAAGAGTCACACCCTTGGAGATGAACTCCATCCTTCTTTTATAGATGAATCCCTCAACTACCTCCATAATAAAATATTCAAGAAAATATTGGACATATTTCCTTAGGTGAAGCACCTCTTATAAAAACACAAATCTAATATGGCTTCCTCTTATTGGGAAAAATTGTCCTTGAGAAGGTGAATGATTCCAAGTGTTTACATATGAGCCTAAAATGTATTGCAAATAGAATCACATGGAGGAATTCCTCCCATGACAATAAATTTATTCAATAAAACCCTCCTCAAGGATATGCAATGATCTTCTTTGGATTTGTAATCTATGCTAGCTTCCACCTACATTGTCATTAAAAAAATTACTTATGGAGAGCACTTATAATCTCAACAAATCATGATCACTACATTCCAACAACTAAAACAATATATTAATCCACTCAAACGATGGTTGCTCCTTCCAAGGAAAATGTTTGGCAAGTATGAGGGCACTAGAGCGACGAGTGTAGCCATCACATGAAGGGTGTTCTTCAAGCATCCAATACCACTTCATGGGATCTGGTATGCCTTCAAATATATCATTGTGCCTTAGAATGTGTAAGATGCACCCTCAATAAAAAAATATGCATGAAAATGTACCAATAAGGGCTCTAAAAAGGTAGAACTCTGCCACATGCACCACCACGCCTCAAAATATGCAATGATGCCTCAAAAGGTAATCCTGAATGAGTAAGTTTTCATCAAAATTGTAGTTATGCCTTCCAATATATACATCCTCCATGAACAAGTTGTTGAAAAAAGGTCTTAAAATAATGCAACAAGTTTCCATGCATCATGAGTGGTAACACCACCCATGAAGGAGAGGAGAGTGACAAACTAGGAGGGGATTTCCTCTTTAGTCAGGAATACTTGTAAAGGCGAATTAGAGGCCTAGAAGCCCAAGAGTCAACTCTACTCTGTAAAATATACTAGGTGAGAAAATTATCAAGTTTGGGGTTCACGTCTTAAGAGTGATATGGAGAAGGAGGTTATGGACCAAGGGAGGGATAACATATGAGGAGGTTGATGAGAGAATCAAAGACACTTGAGTGTAATCATGGTATTTACAATGAATAGAATCATGAATTCTACAATAGAAAAGTGTAGGGGCAAAAAATTTATATACTAAATTGAATCTTAGAACCTTTATCAAAATTGTGAGAGGGGTGATCAGTGGTAAAAGTAAGAACCATGGGACATAAGAGTAGTTACTTAATTTGGATAAACAAACATTGGATGAGGAATGGATGATCACAATTGACAAGAGAATTATAGTAACAAAAATGAATGAGGGGAATGACACGATCTATTTAAGGAATGGAAAATATGCAACTAGTGAAAGATCTGGTGAATGGGACATGCATGCATGAAGGTGAAGTCATAGTTGAAGATGGAGACAAAGATATAGTTGAGGAAAAAGATGAAGATAACAAATAAAATAAGAAGAATGAATCTGTGAAGATATCTATCGAGGGAGTCAACGTAAAGTGTGTTGCAAGCACAAGTTGCAGAAGTATTACAAAATACATTAGGGACATTGATGAAATGTCTGCATTAGAATGTGGTCACATATTTATGGAAGATAGAGACACAAAAGACAAAGAAACTAGGGAAGGTGTTCAAAATTTTAACGATCTATTAATCCTCTTAGAGATGATTTTGTGACTAATATTCTTTTCAACCTAAGACTATTCTCACAATGATGCCAATGTTAAAACTAGGGTTTTAACTACATTTAACAAAGGATTACTAATTTCAGAGAGACAAAGGATAGACATTATTGAGTTTCACGGCATATCCACAAGTTTGTCTGGATATGGTCGCTCCTTTGCCTCTATTGATGTCCAATCAAAATCCTAGACCGAATATTGCCACTCCTCTGGACAGAATATCTCCACTCTACCTCTGTGAGATGGGGTTTTGCTCCTCTGCGAACACGAATATGTATGGCGGTCGGGAATCTAAGACCGAATATCTCCACTCCTCTACCTCTGTTAGATGGGGTGTTTCTCGTCTGCGAACACGAATATGTATGGCGTTTGGGAATATAAGATAGTATGGGATTTTTCTCCTCTATGAATGCGATGGATGGGTCGGTTTTGCTCCTCTCCTGTTGTGTGATGTCTAGTTTCCACCTCACGCAAGATCCAAGCTATAAGATGGCCCACACCCAATTTTCTTTGTAATGAATGGGCGCGGGAGGATTACTTTGTCATTTGTATATATATATTTTAATGTTTTATTATTATTTTTTGTTAATTTAATTAATACATATTTTAAAAAAAAACTCATCATAATAGAAATTTTAATTATGTTTTTCTGTTAATTTTAATTTAGATATTTTGCAAGTTCGAGGATGGGGGTATTAGAGGTTATAGGTGTAATATTTTTTTGGGTTAGTAAGGGATTATAATGGGTATGGGTTATATCATTTAGGAATAAAAGTTATAAGGATTGTATGGATTGTGTGGGTTATGAAGGTTGGTGTTGATAAGTTAAAGCGGTAAAGGTATATGTGTTTTTTTTTTGTGAATAAAAAAGGGAGAATCCTATTAAAACTTTGAAAATACAAAAAATAACATAGCAACAGTCTACCAATTGTTTCCCCAAGTTATCAGAAACCAGGACAGATGGAAGACTGTGATGTTCATGAAAAAATTGTTGATCCACCATCTGCCCTGCCAAAAGGAAACCAGGGCAAGTGGAGGCCTTAAGTCTTTACTCCACTGTTCTAAGCAGTCAAAAAATCTAAACTGGACATTGGACTAGAAATTAAACAAGAATCTAAGAAGGAAAATGAAATTGTGTTGTAGTAGCGCAAGGATTCGGACTGAACTCCAATCCATAGAATTACCCGCTAGCATCGTCGTTGTGGTCGTCGTTGTGAGGCCCATTCCGAGTCTACAGCACAAAAGGGCTTACGCACGTCGGGTATTTATGGATGGCTGGAACATTTGAGTAAGCCTCATATAACATGTCAATGCATTGGTTCATGAGTATTTCATGGTGGATCTGATCTGCCATCTGGCCTCGAAGCTCGAACACTAGTGCCAATTTCTCCGGGTGGAAGAATGGCAAGGGGTCTTGCCATGGTTAGGGGATTGTAGTAATAGGTAGTGGCGCTAGGACTGAACCACCTTCCACCACCGTACCTCCTCCTGCCATGCCTATAGCCTCTTGTGCTCCTTCCTTTTCCTCCTCCATCTCGAGCTCCTCGACCTCCTCTGTTGCACTTGAGAGTTTGAAATCACCTGGAAGCGCGACATCCTTGGAGTCAAGGTGGAGAAATTCCTCATGGAATTCCTCCTCCACTATGCAAGTGTAGGCCTCCTTTGCCTCCTGCACAGGCCTATGTGTGTCTAGTGCACTATCTCCCATTGTAAATTGATTGGGGGGGTTGCCAACTATCCGACCTAGTGAAGAGGAGGGATTCTAGAGGGAACTGAATTGGTTCCTCCAGGCACAATTCCTCCACATACACCATGGGAGGCATTCTAACCTTCTCTCTGCGTTAAGTGAGGGATATGGAAAGTTCCCTCTCTAGCTATTGCCTCCTCCTCTATCATGCTACAAAGCTATGCCAGGAAGGGCTGTGGTGCAACCTGCCTCTTTCCCTCGGCATGGGGGAGCAATGGAGGGTGATAATTCTGAGCATAAGAGTGTTGGAAATCCACTGGTAGCTACACCAGAACTCAGAGATTCCGACCTGGTGTGAAGTTATGGTGAAGTGGCCTAAATCGTTGCTTTGTCAGATAAGAGCATAGAGGAATGACATGACTATTGCCACCAACAACTCCCATTCACTAAATCCCATGGCCATCATTTTGCTTGCACGAGGGAGCAATCCTTCACCATTTGACGAGAAGTAATGGTGATCTCCCATTTAATGTTGAGGGGAGGGGAGCCAACCTGCCATATTTATGGATGGGCTCTGGCTTGTGCTACATGGCCACCCTATACTTTGTGGCACTCCATATAGGGTGTAAAGGTATATATGTTATAGTTTTTAGGGGTATTGGGTTATAAGGGTTGATAATGATAAGGATTATAGGATTTAGGGGGGATTGAGGTTAGTTTTAATGTGGGTTAAGGTTGGCAGTGATAGGTCAAAGGGGTACTGAAGGGTATATATGTTATAGGTGTTAAGGATAAGGGGTTATAACAATTAAGAGAGATAAAAGTGATAGGATTTACGGGTGATAAGGGTTAGGGTTAATATAGGTTAACAATTGTAGTGGTTTAAATGTATAGATTTTATGGGTTATGAATGATATGTTATAGGCCGAATTACATGATATATAAGTTATATATATGGATTATGGGTTGGTTGTTATGGAGGGTAAGGGATATATAGGTTAGGAGTTATACAAGTTTGGGTTCTTAAGGATTATGCAATTTTTGGGCTTAGGGGTTCTGGTTTCAAGGTTAGTTGTTAACATGGATACAGTTTAGGGGTTACCACAACTAGGAGTTATATGGTTCAAGGGTGACAAAAGTTAGAAGGGTGTAGAGATTATAAATTTTGAGGGTTATAGAGTTTAGGGGTTATTAATAATAAGGGTTAATATATGGGTTAAGATTCATAGGGTTTAAGGATTAGGATATAAAATTTCAAGGTTATATTAGGAACGATAAGTGTTTGGGGGTGTGGGTTGAGGGTTATAATGTTTATGGATTAACTCTTATAGGTGTTATAATTTTTAGGGATTAAGAGTTGTAGTGGCTATGTCTTATATTATGGGTTATAAAGTATTGTGGAAGTGGTTATTTGTGTTAGGAGTCATATGGGTTAGGAATGAGATGGGTTATAGGGTTATGGATCAGAGGGTATAGGAATCTAGTGTTATTTTAGTTAAATGCAATAGAAGGTGTAAGGATTAGAGATGAGATGTCTTTACAGATACCAAGGGCTCTATTAGTTGTTAATGGGATAAGGGTTATTGAGATTATAAATGGTAGGGGATAGGGAGGTTATATAAGGGTTTATAAGCTTAAGAGGGTTATAAATGTTAGGGATTGTTGGAACATTGGTTGTTGTCATTGATGT